>JAJMBC010000029.1:5593-153093 GCA_030572795.1 Nematodospora anomalae
TGGAAAGTGCAACTTTTGCATCCTCAATTTTGTCTTTACCAATAAGGTAACGTGGAGATTCCGGCATACGAACCATTCCTCCCATCATTAACAAAGCCCAAGCAAAACATAAACCCAATGGAATTCTCCATTGTCTGGAGTCGGAGTAAGTCTTTGTACCATAAGTAGTACAATAACCTAAGAAAATACCTAAGGTGATCATTAATTGAAAACAACAAACTAATGTACCTCGCAAATGTTTTGGAGAAACTTCTGAGATAAATAATGGACACAAAACTGACAAGCAACCAACGGCAATACCAGAGAAAATTCTACCGATAGCAACTTGATACCATTTATGGGAAGCTGAAATTTGAACAATGATACCAACGACGTAAAGAACCATGGAAACCATAATACCTATCCTACGGCCGTACATATCACCGAGTTTAGATAAGAAAAGTGCACCTAAAGCGCAACCAGCGTTAAACAAACCAACTACTAAACCAGTTCTAGCATTTGAAAAGTAGTATTCACCTTCAGAATTACGGTGACCAAATCTTCTTTTAAAATCAGTCATATTGATGAAACCCGAAATAGTACCTGTGTCAAAGCCAAAGACAAATCCACCGAAAGCAATAAGAATACACATAATGATAATTCCGGTATAAGCTGACAACGGCTTGTTACCTATTGCAGCGCTTGCTTGAGGTTGCTGTTGCTGTTCCTCGTACTTGGATTGAACTTCATTAACATCTGCAGTAGATGCATTTGAGACGTTTTCGTTTTCTTGTGACATGTTGCGAATGATGATGGATTGAAAAAAAGATATATTTCGCTTCCTTCAACTTTCTCTGCCTATTTATACTCTTTCGATGCTCAATAGCGATTTGTTTCTCTGTTCAATAAAGCTTTGGGCTCACACTCATCCTCAATTAATATTAGTGACGACGGAAAAATTTATTTCATATGATGCAAAAATAAGACATTGCGCATACAAATAATCCGGTCGGAAAATTTTTCAATTATTTCTATTATGAGCCCACTTGGGTTGTAGATGTTTGCATTACTGTTTTTGAACTTACTGACATCATGGGCTATTTGTGAGGCCTTAGTAGTAACGAATTAAATTGGTTTTAGTAATTGCTAGTTTGATGAACACAACAACTAAAGGGACTTTACGTCAAAATGTGAGGTCCCTGAAACTATGCATTCTGAAAAAGTCTTGGGAGAGACCTGGAAACTCTCGAGAAATCATGCTTTAGCATCATACCAAGAAACAGGTGATAGTAGTTTTAAATGGCATTTTTTTTTTTTTCTTTGTTTATTTTTTGTGCCGGTCGTCCTTCCCTTTTCACTCTAATTGCTGCAAGAGTGCTTATACTTGGAACACAGTCACCACGCCTTTTGTTTTTCCGATTGCTCCATACAAAAAATACCTCAGTCACCAGATTTAATTAATAAATTATGGTGTCATTTAGGTCCCCCACCTTATAGTCCCACAATTCTATGAAAAATTTGTTTAGTTTTTATTATGGAGATACTTTGGGGTTTACGAAGTTGAGTGAGTCTGTTGGCTTGTTTGTGCGTGAGTTTATGGGTGCGTGTCCAATTGTTAAAATGGCTTAAGTCAACTCAAGCCAGACACGGGCAAAGAAAAAAGCTAGCTCTCTTCGTTACTGAATGAATATCCAGGCAATTAATTAACCACGATAACCTGTTAGTAATTCATTCATTCAAGCATACAAACACACGAAAAAAAAATTGAGGACTCGATAATGACCACCTCCAAATTCCCTTATGGGGATGGGTCGCATAAAATATTTGGAATGGAGAATTTTGGAAACACATGTTATTGTAACTCAATTCTTCAATGCTTATATTATACTGAAAGCTTTAGAAAACAGTTAATACTACACAAACAAACAATACATGAGCCGAGATTAACCGTAAGTGGAATCAAGCCTCATGGTTTCACCGCCAAATATGAACAGCTAATGCAAAAAAGATTGAGGGAACAAGGTAAGAGCACAGCTCCAACAATCACAACAGAAGAAAGACCAAAACTGAGTAGAAAAGGATCGTTATTTGGTATAAAGTTTAATTCATCCAATACATCTACAATTATAACTGAATCAAGAAATAACTATGTTAAAGAAGCTAGACACTGCGATGCCCTTTCATTAGAGCAAAGAATAAAGATAAGCAAATGCCCCGAGTTTCAGAAATTAGACTTGCTAATCACTAGGCCCACCAATCAAGTAGTAAAGCCAATCAATAGAAATGATTATTCCCGGAGTTCGTCGATGTTATTGAATGAGCAACCGCAACAAGCAACCGTGGAAGGGTCCATTAATACAAGTTCTAGTGCAATTATAGTGGGGATACCTAAACCGGAGACTAACTTGGTGAATCCAATAAACCCATTCAATTCAAATCCAAATGCTGATCAAAGGAAACGATCAGCTTTGATCAATGGTCCCATAATCAATTTGGATACATCGCTACACTTGCCAGGTGAACAAGCAGAAGAAACGATACTACTATATGCATTAAAGGATTTATTTGAGAGTATGATTCAAAATAAATCTACAATTGGGGTAGTTTCACCAAACTACTTTATTCAAAAATTGAAGGAGAAGAATATTTTATTCCGCCAAAACAACATGCATCATGATGCTCATGAATTCTTTAATTATTTAATCAATGAAATAATTGAGAGTTTAAATAAAGAAATAGGTATCGAAAGCAATTGGTGTAACGAGATTTTTCAAGGCTTGATAACTAATGAAACTAAGTGTTTGTCGTGTGAAAGAGTTAGTTCAAAACATGAGTTTTTTCTTGATTTATCAATAGATATTCCCACAGGTGAAAGTGCTTATTCATTGAACTTTTCACTCAATAATTTTTCAAAGACGGAAACATTAACGAATCAAAATAAATTTTATTGCAACACATGTTCCTCTTTGCAGGAAGCGGTCAAGACAATAAAATTGAAAAAACTACCACAAGTTTTGGTTATAAATCTAAAGAGATTCAAGTATGATGAAAAAATGGACAAATTGGTTAAGCTTTTTGATTCAATAAGTTATCCATTCAGATTACGATTATTCAACACAACTGATGAACAACAGCATGATCTACTATATGAATTATACGCATTAGTTATTCACATCGGAGGTGGGCCCATGCATGGACATTATGTCTCTATATGTAAAATAAAAGCAGGCTTATGGCTTCTATTTGATGACGAAACTGTTGAATTAGTTGAAGATTCATATGTAATGAGATTTTTTGGCAATGGACCGGGATTAGCTAGCGCTTATATCTTGTTTTATTCTAGATGCAAAGATGAAGAACAAGAGACATTTGGATTCGATCCGCAATCAATCTACACTGGGGATGATTACTCCATTTGCCAAACGGTGGAAGCCGATACTGATTCAAAGACTACTACGCCAGAATTGGAGACGAGATCAGAAGCTTCCTCGATCAATTCATTCACTGTAGTGGAAGCAAAAAAGCCCGGGATGTTTAAGACTTTTAAATTTGATAAAGAGGAGAAGTTACAATCAGCTTTATCAAGAAGTAGTAGCAATAAAGATGGTATTCATACAAACTACAACAATAGCAGCAATAACGAAGAAAACAAAGTTCATAAAGATAATAATAGTAGTAAAGAATTTAAAGAAAAGAAATCTTGGGTTGGCACCTTAAAACGTAAAACTGAGAATATTTCAAACAATACAGAAAGAAAGCCATCTATTGGTGGTAGTGACTCTAATACACATAGCACACACGACAAACGGAAAAGTCTATTTGGATTCAAGAGGAAAAGTTAATAGAATTACCGATGGGATTAAGAAGTACCACATCGATTGGATGTTTTCCGAGGTCGTCCGAAGTCAAGAAAGAATAAAAAAAATACAGTTTTGGCATTAATCATCAAAAGACTGCATATACTGTAAATACATACTTTAAAATATACACACGATATTGTAGAACAGTAACTTCATGACATAGCGTGTTTGTCATCATCTTCTACAAACACGAACACTGACGTATTGCCGGCTATGTCTACTGCTATATCTTCCACTCTTCTTACAACTCCTACTTCCAAATTAATTACTCTTGCTGCTGGATGTTTCTGGGGTGTTGAAAAAGTATTCAAAAATCAGTTCGCTAACAAGGGCTTGGTGGACATAAAAGTGGGTTATGCTAATGGTATTCCAACAGTAGGCAATGTTAATTACGAAAAAGTATGCAGCGGAACTACTAATTTTGTTGAAAGTGTTCAGTTATCTTATGAACCATCGGTATTGAAGTTGGATGATATATTGGATACTTTTTTCAGAATGCATGATCCAACAACCGTGAATTCACAGGGCCCAGATAAAGGAACACAATACAGATCAGCCATATTGACACACAATGAAGAAGATAATGAAATTGCCTGGAAATTAAAAGATGAGTATCAGAAGAGCTGGTATCCAAACGATAAGATAGTGACTATAATTGAACCAATCAAAGTATGGTATGATGCTGAAGATTATCATCAACAGTATTTGGAAAAGAATCCGGGTGGATATGAATGTTCAACTCATTTCATAAGAACAAAGCCAAAAGTTTGAGATTACATACGTTTGATTATTTAGCGATGTATATACCATCATAGTATAGTTTTATTTGTATGGCTTTTGGACGCGTACAGAAAATTAAAAAATACCAATTTATGACAACTCTTCACGCACGTACTATCATCACCACATTACCAATATGTCACTCTGGGTTGATAAATATCGTCCAAAAACTTTGTCTCAACTATCTTATCATGATTCAATAACTCAGAGCCTTAAATCTTTGTCAAAAACAGGAGATTTTCCACATTTGTTAATATATGGTCCTAGTGGTGCCGGTAAGAAGACAAGAATTTATTGTACATTGAATGAAATATTTGGGTCACAGGTTGAAAAATTGAAAATTGATGTCAAGACATTTGTTACTTCATCAAACAGGAAATTGGAGTTTAATGTATTAAGCTCCTCATATCATTTAGAAATTACTCCTTCAGATATGGGGAATAATGACCGTGTTGTCATTCAAGATTTGTTAAAAGATGTTGCATCTACAGAGCAAGTCGATTTCAGCAATCAATCGAAGAAACATAGATTTAAAATAGTCATTATCAATGAAGCTGATTCATTGAGTAGAGATGCTCAAGCTGCTTTAAGAAGAACAATGGAAAAATACTCATCGAATATTAGATTGATCTTAGTATGTAATTCAATTTCAAACATCATTGCCCCCATCAAGTCAAGAACTTTACTAGTAAGAATTCCCAGCCCCACAGTTCAAGATATAAGCAGAATTTTAAGTCATATTGCCAATAAAGAAGGAGTCAAGTTTTCCTCATCAAATGAATCAGAATTGGTTAAATTTCATACTCAAATTTCCCTTGCAAGTCACAGAAATTTAAGAAGAGCTTTATTGAGTTTTGAAACATTATGCATGCAAAATGAAACTCTCAATTTGAAAGGGAACTTGTCAATTATCAATCTAGATTGGGAAGGCATAATAAATAACTTGGCAACAACAATAAAACATAATCGAAATGTTGCTACATTAGCTAAAATAAGAGTTGTATTATATGAATTGTTGTCTCACTGTATACCCGCAAGAACTATATTGAAGAATTTGTTATTTGATTTGATCGAAAATACTGATCAAACAGCTTTAATTCAAGAATTGGTGAGTTTAGCTTCGTTGTTTGATGAACGATTAAGCTTGGGTCTGAAAAGTATTTTTCATTTAGAGGGTTTCGTAGCTAAATCGATGGTCGCCATTGATAATTATAGTTAAATATAAAGCTATACAGCACATCTACTTAGTCTGCTTTCTAACGTTGAATTTTGTTATCACCTTTCACGTCACGTGGTTCTTCTTTTGCCCGGGCTGGACCTACAATTTCTTCATAAGATGGTAACTCACTTGCAGTTAATAAGGGAGCATCGCTTTGTTGAGCAGGATGAGTTTGAGGCTCATCTTGTTGTGTTTGAAATTGTTGATTATGTGCTTCTCCTTGTGTTCCAGCATGTATTTGATTCTCTTCATCTTCAGGTAACCGTAACCTATTACAACCTTCAGCATCCACCTTAGGAAAGTATACATACAACAAATAATAAACTACAAAGATGGCACCAGGAATATGACCAATCATGGTCAACACGACGGAAATTAAAAACTCCCTATTGAAGATAGAATATTTCTTGGTCATAAAAATGGCCAATGGAGGCAAAATAATTGCCGTCACGATTAAAATAAATTGATCTAGTTGTTTGGAAGCAGGCATTTCGTTCTGTAGGACTCGAGGTAGATAGAAATGAAGGGCAAAGTTGAATTGAAAAGCGTGTTCTTCCTATGATTATTTAACTTTTACGTGATTTTGTATGTATCCCTTAGTAAATCTTTTTTAGGTGACAACCCTTGCGCCACTTGTATCCCCAAACAATCATCAACCCATCAAGCTTGTAGAGCCAATAGTTCTTTTGTATTTCCTTCAAACAGGACATCATTTTAAAAGCGTCCATATGATTAGATACTAATTTCTGTTTATTTGATCAATGAATGGATGAAAGCATCTGACTAATCGCCGAATTTCGAAAGCATTGTATTTATGTTAGGTCATTTAATTACATTTCTCAGGCTTATAACGTCAAATTAAGTCAATTCGAAACCTAACAACTAATTCCTTTTCTTATTACTTTTCTTTCCATGAATCCAATGATGCTTATTTTCGATCATTCTAATGAATGCATCTCCATAGTGAGATATACTGGTTAGCACTTTGAAATACGTAAATGTTTATGTGTAAGCCTCATTTGCATCCAAAAAAAGAAGCCTAAAACAACATAATGGTGATGGATGAACAACCTGGGAGAAAAATGAACAGCATTTTACCATACCATAATATTTGTACTACACAATAATGGAGTTCATAAAGAAGCAGATATGGGGGCCAGAGCCTAAAGAACAGGTACGTTTTCTATTGCACAATATCTTCGATTGATAGGTCATTTACTAACTCTTTTACTAGATGAGAAAAATTAATCAATTACTTCGAAAGAATAAACGAGAATTGGATAGGTCATTGAATCAATTGCAGCCTTTGAAGAAAAAAACGGAAGGATTAATTAGAAAAGCAGTCAAAGATAAAGACTACAAATCAGCAAGAATATATGCAAAAGAGCTTATCAATATTAATAGGCAACACAACAAATTATATATGTCCCGTACAAGAATAGATTCAATAACAATGTCTATCAATGAGCAATGGCAAATGAACAAATTAACCAAGTCTATACATTCGCTGACATCGGTTATGAAAGATGTTAATCACTTAATTCATATTGGAGCAGTGCTGCAAACTATGCAAGAATTATCTAAAGAATTAACGAAAGCAGGGATTATAAACGAAATGATGGATGATATGGTCGATCTCGAGTATGAAGAAGATGAAGAGCTAGAATATGAATCTCAAGAAGAAGTAAATAGAATCATTGCTAGCTTAACGGAAGACAAATTCTCCAGGATTGAACAAGAAGTTCCGATTACTGAACTTGAGGAACCCGCAGAGGTAGAAGCCGAAGTCCCAGTCGAAGACGAAGAAGACGAGGTTGCACTAGATGAAATGAGGCAAAGGTTGAAAGCACTACAATAAATAATTTTAAATTACAACATACAAAAAATTGCAAGAAATAAGCTCCATACATTGATAATTTTATACCCAGATGAATCTACCACATCTTCATTTACTTCATGATGAATGTCCATCAAAGATGTGGATTGAAGAATACTTTCGTTTACATGCATTTTATTTTCCAAAGAATATGAACTTATATTCTCAGCAAATAAGTTATGGGTATCGCGCCCAGCTCTTGAAACCATTGATGAAGCTGGTACTAGAACCTTTTCACTTGATGATTTATTGTCTGAAAGTACACCAAATTTTTTGTTATTCTTCTTTTGGCTTTTCTTTAAAAGCTTTTTATTGACTTTCTTTTCCAAGTAAACACCAGCACTAATTTCCCATTTTGGTTTCAATTTACCTTTCTTTTTTAATGTATCAAATTCTGAAGTATTATTAGATTTGACAAGGGATTCTAAGGAAAGGGTCTTGTTTTGTGGTGGACTTTCATGATACATATCAAAAACTTGATTCGAAAATGCTAAATTGTTAGCATCACGGGAAAGTGGGGCTTGTTGAGGAGAATCAGTTGATGCAATTGCAAATAATAATATCCAAAGCAATAGAAATAGCTTGAACATGGAATAGAATTTTTTGGTAAAAAGTTTTGGTAAAAAAACACAAATAAAATTGCAAACTTTGAAAACATTGGTGTAAAAAACTAAGCTCTTGAAATTCTCAACCAAATTTTTGAGCCTTATTTGATTGCACAGTTTACTACGAATACTTGTCTCCAATCCCGAATTTACTAATGAAATACATATATTATACACAAATATATAAGTCCAATATAGAAGATACTGTAATCCACTCGATTTTTGAACGAACCAGATACGCAACACGATTCAGATTGAGATGAAAATGTCAAGTTGTAATCGGCGCCAGAAACCATTTTGGAAGCAGGAACGACAACTTTTTCATCAGTTAAATTTACAGAAAATGGTTTGAACCAACGCTTTTTACCTTCACCGTCAGACCATTCCTCTTCACTACTACAACTTTCTTCAAAGAATTCTTCACTATAACCGTAATCGACTTCTTTATTTAAATATACACCTGCACCAATATGCCATTTAGGAGCCTTACCCTGTGCTATGAAATCGGTATTATTTTGACCCATATCTCTTTTTCTTTTACTGTGGATACTTTGTTCCCAATTGGTAGGATCAACTACCTGATTAAAAAATTTTAAATCAGCTAAATCATTGGCAGGAATGGTTTCCTTTAGTTGGGGAATGGGAGCAACAATAAACGGGACTAACGTGAGTGACCAAAGCAAAAGGAATAGCTTCAACATTATTTGTAGTTGACCATTTACACAAAAATTTGCATAAAGTTTTGAGAAATGATAATTGTGTTAGTTTTTCTTTTTCCCTTTCGCAGCCAAAATACGCAGATGCAAATTGATTACATAATTAGATATCTATTTTAATTTTATATACAAATCACACCGAAAATACACTTCCATAACCTTGTAGCTTGAGATACGTCTAAAATTTCATAAACATCGTAATCATAAATGATAGATGTAGATACGGTTTTGAGCGGCACTTGCGCCTCCTTTTGTTCATTAGTAGAGTGATTTGAATACCTTCCTTGACCCTCTTTTATACCTTCTTCAGGTACTTTCCAACCTCGTTCAATTTCCTTGTAATCAGCTTCATCTCCATTCAAAGCTTCTTTGATTTGTTGGTCCTTTCTGTACAGTATTCCTATCTTCCTTGGCTCTCTTTCGTGCATTGTACTCTCTCCATGATGCATGTATAAGTTAGGGAAATTCGAACTTACTTTAGAAACCAACCTGGAAGAAGGAATAACCGGAGCCTTGTACTCCTCCAAACTCTTATTTGCACCCAACCCCAAAAACCAAAATTTACCTTCTTCATCACTAGACCAATCAGAGCTGTAATCAGAACAAGAGGACTCTTCATCACTTGACGAAGAACTGTACGTCCAATAAGTGGGTGGCGGCCATTTATTTGATCTAGATTTCTTTCTTCTCTTTTTTGATGGAGGAGGAGGAGGAGGAGGAGGAGGCCTTTTTCTATATTTCCTGATTTGATCACAATCTTCATAACCGTAATCTTTCTCCTTATTGGCGAAAACACCTGTACTAACTGTCCAACGGGGAACTTTACCTTGTGCGGTGAAAACTGTGTCATTCATTAGTAAAGAATTATTAAAATATTTTACTTTATATCTTGTTGAATCAATGGGATGCTGATTTTTATACATTATTGTTAAATTGGCGGGCTGTTGGATAATCACATTTTTTTCACTTTGCAAATTCTGTTTTTCCCATTTGGCAAAATCAGCAACTTTCTCATAAAATGATACATCTTCAACCTCATGCAGAGCATTCGATAAAATTGACAGAAGAAATATCCAAATTGTGAAGAATCTAAGCATTGTTGAAGAGTGTTACAAAAAGAGTTTTTTTTATTTGTGTACGTACAATGTATATGCATGTTTTTTTTCGCAGCATTCTAATCTTGTTCATAAGTTAAAGAGTTATCGCTTCTAATTTTGTCCATAACTTCCATAACCAATAAAGTCTCATCGTGCGGAATTATATCGTTCTCTAACCTTCCTTCAGCGATATCATGGGCAACAGCATTAGCTTCATAAATAAATCCATTATAACCAGATTCATCTTTGTATTCATATAATTCTTTTCCTTGTTCATCAAAAACTTTAAAATGATTTGCTCTTGCTGGATTATCACTATACATTTCAATCCAACCCTTGGTACCTTCGAGACGTACGTACGCTTTTGGACCGTTAATTAATTCAGAAGCAGTCAACAAAGCATGTTTACCATTTTCATATTTAACAATAATGGAACAAAGATGATCTACTTCATCTTCAGGATCCAAAGTTAAAAATGATTTATACTCGAAATTTGTGTGATCCTTGCCAACTTTATTATCCAATAAAATCCTTGAATAAGTAATTGGATATATTCCGATATCCAATAGAGCTCCTGCTGCTAATTTTTTGTCTCTAACGCGTGAAGTGATCGGTAAGTTTTCGACATCTCCATTATAACTAAGATCAGCAAATAATCTATGAACTTCACCAATAACTTTCTCATTGTACGCTTTTCTTTTCAATTCAACAATCGCTGGGAAAAATCTAGTCCACATTGCTTCCATAAGGAATTTCTTCTTTTGCTTAGCTAAAGTAAACAATTCTTGAGCATCTTTTTTATTAACAGTCAATGGTTTTTCACAAAGAACGTGTTTATCATTTTCCAAGCAAGAGATTACTTGCTCTTTATGAAGAGTATGCGGGGTACCAATGTATACAACATCAATTTCGGAGTTTTTGTATAACTCTTCATACGACTGAACAATTGGTTGAACGTTATAATTATTTTCGGGAAAGATCTTGTTATTTTCAATAAAATCTAATCCTTTTTCTCGATTCGAGCAGCCAATAGATCTAATGACGTGGCAGATGTCAGTTTTTCTTCGATTATTCAAAATTAAGTCATAAGCAAACTGAGATGATATGTTACCAGCGCCGATAATGGCCCAGTTGAGAGTGATTGTCATAGCTGGGAGGGGGATCTGTTTAAAGAAAAAGAATGAAAACAACAAGGATACGAAGAGAGAATATATGTACTTGGAGGTTTTCGGTTTGATTACCTAAATCTCTGTGTGTGGGGATGAGATCTTGCCAACTGTAACGACGTTGTAAAAACTGATTCTTATTGGTATATACACTATCTCTAAGATTTTGATTAAAACTTCAAAAATAGGGGCTCCAGCACAGTGATCTCACAAGCTTGACGTAAGGAATCATCGATATTCTCCATTTGTTTTAGCACGTTTTCTCGATCTTTTGTTGTATAAACATATGGAAATGATTTATCATCACCTCCTCCCTCTTGAACATAGCAATAATTATTATTCGTTTCATCTTCTTCATTGGTCTTGACATTAGTTAATCCATTAGAAACAATACCGTTATTATTACCATTTAAAAAAGATGTAACATCAATTAGTTTATCGGAAAATTCATTAACAATTGATGTTAGCTCTTGCTGCCTTTGTTGTTGTTTTATAATTTGCTCTTCCTGTAAGTAATCATGAACATAATTTTGTTGTTGGTTTCTTCTTAGTAGTGAAGAAGTTTCATCAAATTCATCATCATCTGTACTACCATTGATACACGAGAAACATAGACCCATTTATTTCAAATTATGAATTGTATTGAGATAGATTGAATAAATAGGATACAACTATCGGTTCCTTTATTCTTCTTTTCCATTTACCGAAAAGGTGGTATTGATAAACAAATGGTCGTGAGCGATAGCCCATTTTTTTTCTTTAGGGTGTTTTTTTAAAATAGTTATGCTTGAAGACTATAAGCTTCAATTCTGAAATGAAATATACCGAAAACTCTACTTTTACTTCATTGTGTAGCACTATACCTAGTATATCTTTATTTCACATTAATAGTGGCCGATTTGATGATGCACCGAGGACTTTATGAAAGAGATAGTTCTATTATGAATGCATTTGGGTTTTTTATTACAATTATGCAACAAACTATAGATTAAGAATTCAATATGATGGAATAGATTAAAGCAAAAATCATATAGTTAGTAGTATTATTGTAGTAATATTGTATTATGAATTGTTTGGTAAAAGTTATTAGTTGACTGCATTATGCCGAAGCAAGTTGCAATTAACCTAACCAGTGACGATCAAAGAATCTGGCATTCGAAATAAAACATTAAAGTTGAAAGGCATGGACTTACTGGGTACTCATATTGCAGCAGTCTCCGAAAAACAGTACCAGAACAGGTCACTTTGTAGGTTATAACTACTTTAGTATATTTGTTTCAGAAGATACTTAAGTGGTTATTATAAATAGATAACCACCATAGTTATTATTTGATGTTTTCATTGCTGCATATTAGACAACTAGAATAATTACAAAATTTGCAATAAATTGAACGATCATTCTATTTAGAAAGCCATATATATATATTTGGAAATGTACATAAATTGAAGCATATTCAATTTGTGTCTGCCTTGTAATCTTCGTGTATTCAATAACTGGTATGTCACTTCTACTCCTACAACAGCAAGTATCTCAACAATCACCTCAACCTCCAATTCTAATATTCGAATTACCACCAGAATTATTTAAAATTACCATATCTTATCTATCATTAAACGAATTAAACAACTTGTTTGATCTACAAAGCTTATCAAACCTAAATCACCCGAGTCTTGATCCATATCTTTCTATCAGACACCTTGCTTTGCAACAACTATACGAAAACCAAATTGTTTATATTACGAATTCCAATTCTACGTGTAGGTCTAATACCAGAAACACAGTTAGAATTACTTTGAACGATTTAAAATACTTGATGAATAACCGAATCATCATAAAACCAAGACAATTGACAATATTTCTCAGTGATAACACTACACGAAACTATTCGATAATCCAGTTTATTCGTGATTTATTTACATACAATGTTATAGATTACATCCGATTATGCAACTTTGAAATTGATTTACAGATAGAAATAAGTCAAGATTTGGCAAATTTTCAATTATTGAAACAATTTTTTGATCATTTGCATCTCGTACAATGTCTGGTAAACCTGCTTTCGCTAAAATACAAGTGTAGCGAAAATATTGATGATGATAGCCTTCTCTACAATTACAATGATTTAAAGATTAAAAAATTTCAATTGCAGTTCTATAACCTTAATAAACTACAAACACATTTGAATAAATTTTCAAATAAATATTTGCAGCATTTAGACTTATCATACAATCACATAAATTATGCGTTCATGTTACCTCTATATTCAGGTTTAACATACTTGAATTTGTCAAATAACAACATAACCACTTTGGTAGATGGAACTTTCAACTGGAAACAATTAACAAGCTTGAAAATTTTGGATTTATCAAACAATAATATTGTTCACTTGGAATTAACTGGAGGATTAGAGAGGTATTCGCTTAAACAATTGAATTTATCAGCAAATAATCTCATGAGGATCCCCGATTTTAAAAATAAGCCTTTTTTCCAAAATTTAACTCATTTAGATTTATCACGGAATTTGATTACAAATCTATCTTCTTCATTTCCAGCACAGTTACAGAGTCTAAATTTGTGTGGGAATTATTTACAAGACTTCTATGGACAAGTGAATGGTAGTGTTTTCCCCAAGTCTTTGAAATTATTAGATTTATCTTATTGTCGTATTCCAGTGGGAAAAATTGATAGCTACGAAGAAGAAGTGCTTAGAATTTTAATAGATGTTGAAAAGTTACATAGATTAGATTTATTGAAAATAGACGTATAGGATGTACCTCCTAGGACGACTAAGTTCATTACCTCGTAAGTAAATCTACTTCTTAACTGTTCCCAAGTAAAGTTGATCTCTTGTAATAAACACGACTAAATTGATAAGATACGCAATTCCTTGTTTTTTTAGGGATATAATCACAGTAACAATTGCCACAGGAGGATAATAACCTTCAGCGACTCAATTCAAACATGTCTAAGGCATTATGTTGTTACGCATTTGAAACATTGATTACGAAACTTAATATAGAATCCAGAAAGATCCCATTGACATCATATTTCGAAAAACTAAATGAAGATTTAAACAAAATTCCACCATCGGCACCCTTATTCATAACATGGAATAAAAACAATCATTTACGTGGATGCATAGGAACATTTCAGTCATTGCCCATAGAACCTGGAGTTTCTAAATTCTCCCTCAATTCTGCATTGCAAGATCCTCGATTTCCACCGATTTCCAGCAACGAAGTTAAGAATTTGGAAGTAAGTGTTACATTGTTAGATAACTTTAAGGAGATCAGAGATCAAAACGACTGGGAAGTTGGATTGAACGGATTAAAGATTTCATTTGTGTATGAACATGAGCATTATTCCGGTACTTTTTTACCATCTGTTGCGGAAGATGAGAATTGGGATAAATTAACTACCCTATATTATTTATTAAGAAAAGCCGATTTTCCGATGGCAAAGAGTAACGTTGAGAGTTTTTATAGAAAAGGCTTGCAAGAAGGTTGGTTAAAATTGACTAAATACGATGGATTGAAGGCTCATTTAGATTATACTACTTTTATAGAAATTAGAAAGGAGATTTAAATTACTCCAGTGGTGCAGTAGACATGAGGGTTTAAAAAACAGGGGAGGTAGCCTATTTGCTTTATTTAGGTAAAGTCTAATCTATGTTAAAATCTTGTCTGGTTTTGCTTTTGTAATTTACGATTCGATTATCCTGTGGAAAAACCTATTTCCATGCGGGACCGGAAATTGCGAAAAATGTCCCACATTTAATTTCCACAAGTATATAAAGCCATGCAAATGTTTCGCTAATGATTTCAAACAACTTTTTTGAGCCAGATTGAGTATGTCCCTTCCTTTATTGAAAAAATCCGCTAAGGATATAGTTGTTTTATCTGCGCTTAGAACGCCCGTGACTAAATCAGTCAAGGGTGGTCTCGCCAAGATGTATCCGGAAGAATTACTATATCAAGTCTTGAAGGGATCAATTGAAAAATCCAAAATTGATCCAGAGTTCATTGATGATGTGTTGATAGGGGCTGTGTTGCAAACATTGGGAGGACAAAAAGCTTCCGCGTTAGCTGTTAAAAAAGTTGGCTTTCCTATCAAGACCACCGTGAACACAGTTAACAGACAATGTGCATCGTCAGCGCAGGCCATAACCTATTCTGCAGGCACTCTCACTTCTGGCGAAAACCAATTTACAATTGCTGCTGGAGTCGAGTCAATGACCCATGATTACTTCCCTCATAGAGGTATACCCACTAGAATCTATGAACCTTTTAGAAATGAGGCAAGTGAAGAAGCTCAAAATGTTCTAATGCCAATGGGTATAACTAGTGAAAACGTTGCGTCTAAGTTTGGAGTCACCAGGGAAGCACAAGATGAATTTGCTGTGAGATCTCATTTGAAAGCTGCCAAAGCTACCGAATCTGGACATTTTGCGAAAGAAATAATACCAGTTTTGGCAAGATCCGAAGAAGGTGAAGTTATAATTTCCAAAGATGATGGTATTAGAGGTAATTCTACATTTGAAAAATTGTCAACCTTAAAGCCCGTTTTCAAAGAAGATGGGACAACCACAGCAGGTAATTCTTCTCAAATATCTGATGGAGCATCTGCTGTAATTTTATCAACCAGAGAAAATGCTGAAAAGATTGGTGTTAAACCAATTGCTAGATTTGTTGGATCTTCAGTTGCCGGTGTACCTTCAGGATTGATGGGCATTGGGCCATCTGCTGCTGTACCTCAATTGTTAACAAGATTAGGTTTACAAACCAAAGACATTGATATTTTTGAGTTAAATGAAGCATTTGCTTCACAATCTATTTACTGTATTGATAAATTAGGTCTCGATTATGATAAAGTTAATCCATATGGTGGGGCTATAGCAATTGGTCATCCATTGGGCGCAACTGGTGGTCGGGTCACAGCTACATTGCTCAATGGATTAAAAGCTCAAGAAAAGGAATTGGGAGTAATTTCAATGTGCACTTCTACTGGACAAGGGTATGCTGCATTATTTGCCAATGAGTAAGTATAGGTCTATCTAGAATAAATACAATGTACATTAATTTCTATATATTACTCTATTTGTGAGCCCATTTAACCACCCAATAAAGACAAGTACCACTCAAAACAGGAATTGTAAAGTTATCATCAATACCCCATAAATCTATAAATTCAGAAACACTAGCAGTAATTCCAACTAAGATGGAATATAAATGAATATTTAAATAACTAGAGTCAGGAGTCCAATAAATGTCTCCGGGCTGATTAACATAATTCCATTGGGGGATAAAATATCCGTAAAATAAATAAGAAGCAAAAATACCGGTCAAACAACTTGCAACACAACCAGCTAACGATTTTCCTTGACCAATTTTAGGAGTATATTTACCAAATTGCCGACCGAATGTAGATGCAGCGGTATCGGCCCAACTTAATAAAAGAATGCTAAGTACGGAAATATCTTTAGGGTATAAATAAAGAACAATTAAAACACCAGCTAAATAAAATAAAGTGCCATTGTAAGAATTTCTCTCCTTGTCTCTTATTATAAACCACATGTATTTCACAACAACCTCATTAATCCCCGGACAATTCAACCTCACCAAATCGTTGATTAATACAGCAGTAAATGCGGTAAATAACGGAACAAACAATTGAGGAATAGTAACACCCAAAGTATAAAGCCATAGTGTTAACACGCCAATCGACGAATGGAAAACCTTTCTAGGTATTTCATGCTTTACAAGGAATTCACGAAATTGACATTCATGCGATGGCGTTACTTTTACCCCTTGTTGATCCAAGTTGGGCTCCGTAACAATATGGCTCTTTTCTAATATACTGGCCTCTTCATCAACTTCTGTATCATAACTTCTATCATCATCATCATCGTCATCATCATCGATTTCCTCATCGTCATCGTCATCATCATCATCATTCCCATCATCTAGTAAAGACTCATCGCGCGAACTATCGTAAATATATGATTTATCCTCTTCTTCAATGTATGAGCTGTTTTGATCGAAATCCAATATGGTGGCGGCAATCTCTTTTCTTAATCTAGCTTGTTGTCCATTAGTTTCAATAATGGGACTATGCGGAGCTGACATGATAACTAATGGATTGTACGGGTATTGATTAAACAAAGCAAAACTTCATAAAAGAACAATAAAGGGAAAAACAAAGAGCAAGAAAAAGAGAAACAAAAAGAAAGAGAGAAGAAAAAGAGTTCGGACATTACGAAATGCGAACTAGTAACTAGCGAACATTGTTACAACACCAGTGTAATAATACCATAAGTATATTGACTATGTCATTCACAATAGCCAAGTAGGAGTTTGAAGCAGGGAAAAGAATTGGTATGATGTATGTAAAACTCTAATATGATTCACTGCTGCGTATGCTGTGAAGTATGGTTAAAAAGACGTGTATAATTGTACAATATATAGTTAATCGATTTATGCAAACCAACTATAAAGTAATATGATTATCCATGAATAAAACCATTTCATTAAATTACCAAACCTATATGCCATGCCAATGTTCTCCAGCAATTCTAAATCAAACACGTCAAAATTGATGCTATGATTACGATTCCCAAATCTGTTATTTCTCCTTCTAGAAGGAGTAGTAGTAGCGATACTCGTACTAGTCATCCCCACTCTCCTATCTTTGGGGATATGGAATATCATATCTGGGGAGCTACTATTGTAAACTTGGGTAGATTCAGAACTAATCGACTCTTCTACATCTTCAATACTATCAGGTATTTCTGCCGTCGTAAAAGTTTGCTCCATTGTTTCCGTAACCAAGTAATACTCATCACTTTCCACCAGTAGTGCACTTACAATGTCATCCTCACTCGTTTCGCTTGCAGGAAAATTGTTAATAGTTTCACTGGGTGCAAGAAAATCGGCACTACTACTAATATCAGTTGTAAAAATATCAGTCCAGAGAATTTTTGGTTTGGAATAATGTAACGGTTTTCTTGCTCTGGAACGATGGTGTTGAAACTGGGGCAATATAAAGACTGAATGTGGTGGGTTTTTTTGATTCAATATGTTTTTGCCATGATTTTTCTCTTTATTCTGTATTTCAAACTCTACATGCGGAGAAACTTCAAACCAGTCACGCGTGTGTGTAAATGTAGTTGGAACCTCTGTTGAAGGTTGAAACTCTTCTTGATCTGCTACTTTTGCATTATAAGCAGATAGCATTTGCATTTGGAAATTTTGTTGCTGATTCAACATTTCCTTCTTCAAATCAATTAACAACAGTTCCAATCGTTTAATTTCTTCCAATGCATCCACTTTATTACCTCCATGAGCTGGAGTAACAGTTTGGGACCTAGTGGCATATGTTGCACTTTCGACGTCATGAGGAATTAATGCTGTTTCTTGTGATGCTGCAACTGTCTCTTGTGATGCTGTAATTATCTCTGGAGAGAATTCTGTAACTGTTTCCGTAATAATAACCACCTCAGTGAGCTTCTTCGCCAGTTTCTCTTTCTTTCTAACAATAGGTTGTACTTTATTATAATTGATGGGAACACCACCATTCAGTACTTGTACTAATGGTCGTGATTCTTTGGTATTAGTATTTTTGTAAGGAAGGAGGGTTTTTAATATATTTATATGATCTCGAAACCTCGTTAATGTTGAATTTGAATTATTTCCCGGATAATCAAATGACTCAATTAATGGTATAACCAGTACTATTAACCAAATTGCAAATATATTCATTGCCGCTGTATCATGCAAAAGAAGTGAAAAATTGTTGCACCCAAAAAACTAAAAAACCAAAAAACAGTTTGTTATACACAAACACTCACTCAAAGTCTATAATTGATTTAGCAATATCAAAGTACGGTTTTGAAACTTCAGGTTTGGAGCTGGATATAACTACTGGTTTTCCAGCATCAGACTGTAAACAGATCTCTTCATTTAGAGGGATGGAGGCTAATGTCTTCAACTTATGGTCATCAGCAACTTTTCTTGCACCCTCAAATTTAAATATGTGAGACTCATGATGGCAATTGGGACAAATATAATGGCTCATGTTTTGTACAACACCAATTAGAGGTATATTAATTTTATTAAACATAGCTATACCTTTCACAGCATCAATTAATGCAATGTCCTGAGGTGTACTCACTATAATAGCTCCATCGACTTTTAACAATTGACCAATTGACAACTGTGTATCGCCGGTTCCCGGAGGCATGTCAATCACAAGATAATCAATTGGAGCCCAGTCAACCTCGAATAACAATTGTTGTAAAGCTTTCATTACCATTAATCCTCTCCAAACAACAGCCTGTTCTTCGTTGACAAGATATCCCATTGACATTGTTTGTATGCCGTAATTTGAAAGCGGAAGTAATTTACCACTGTCGGATAATCTTGGTTCTCCTTTCAAGTTCATCAATTTGGGAATCGAAGGTCCAAATATATCTGCATCTAGTATTCCAACCCTTTTACCAAGCCTATGCAAGGCTAGGGCTGTATTCACCGATACAGTTGATTTACCCACCCCACCCTTTGCAGACGAGATCAATATGATTCTGTCAACATTGGGTATTTTTTGACGAAATGGTAAACCTTTCTGACTTCTTGGTATCGTGGGAGTACCCCCTTTATCAGGTACTCTCGGTATCCCTAACGGATTTTCATGCTTGAGAAATCTAGTAGTAGAAACTAATCTAATGGGTATTCTCATTTGACTAGTAGTGAAAAAACAAAAGACCCTCTTCATCAAATTTTTTTTGTCATATTGTTATTTATTTAAGTGAGTTCAATGCCTTTCAGATTACTATGTCTGCATAGACTCTTCAGTACTTCATATCAGTCGACGATTTATGCACTATCTACAAATTTTGGTAAATCGGCAATTGCAGTAGTTAGAATATCCGGTCCTCAATCAACATATGTATATCATCAACTCACTAAATCTCAGAATGAGCCAAAGAATAGACTAGCAAGTGTGAGAAGGATTTATTCACCTCAAACTTCTCAATTACTAGATGAAGCCTTAACTTTATATTTTCCCGGTCCAAGGAGTTATACAGGTCAGGACTTGCTAGAATTACACATACATGGAGGTATTGCAATTATTAAATCTGTGCTTGAAGCTATCAAAAAATTACATGATCCAGGAAAAGGAATAATCATCAGGCAGGCTGAACGTGGAGAATTTTCAAAGCAAGCTTTTCTAAATGGTAGATTGGACTTGACTGCACTAGAAGGAATAAGTGACATGATCAATGCCGAAACTGAATCGCAAAGAATTGCAACGTTGTCTTCAATAACAGGACAAACCAAAAATCAATTTATTACGTGGAGACAAGATATTTTGCATAATATAGCTCTCTTGACTACAGTAATTGATTTTGGTGAGGACCATGACATCGAAGAAGTAAATGATTTATTCGACAACGTTGAAAAGAACATTAGAGTAACTGAACAAAAAATACAAGAATATCTTGAAAAAGTCCAATCGTCCGAAATACTCCTAAAGGGAATTCAATTGGCACTCTTAGGACCGCCAAATGCCGGGAAGTCTTCAATTTTAAACACATTAGCCAACAAAGATGCCGCCATAGTGAGTGAGATTGCAGGTACTACCCGGGATGTGCTTGACATACCGTTGGAAATTGGCGGGTACAAAGTTGTCTTAGGAGACACCGCGGGCATCAGATCCTTAGTGGAAGCAGATCAGATAGAAAAAGAAGGCATTAAAAGAGCCAAGGTCAAATCACTTTTAGCAGATTTCATAATTGTCGTGTTAGACCCACTATCATCTTCAGATATTGAGGAGTTAAAAGATCATCTACAGTTGTTGCTACGAGAGAAAAAGCAAATGATAGTTGTATTGAACAAAGAGGATTTGTATCCTGGGAAGAGAGAGAAAATGCTAAATGACTTCTCAAACAAACTTAGCATACCCAAAGAGTTGTTTCAAGTTGTTTCATGTTCTACAGGCACTGGAATAAGCCAACTTCGAAATTCTCTTATCCATCAATTTAAACTTATTTCACAATCGGAACAATCAGACCCTATAATAATTTCTTCCAGAATTCAAGATTTACTAGAAAATGATGTTTTATACGGTTTCAAGGAGTTTTATCATTGGAAAAAACAAGATGACGTCGTCCTTGCAGCAGAATGTCTTCGTCAATCAATAGAAGGTATAGGTAAAATCACTGGTGAAGCAATAGGAGTAGAAGAAATTCTTGGAGTCGTGTTTTCAAAATTTTGTATTGGTAAATAAAGTATTTAACTTGAATTACAAACTACATAGAACGTTATTGTTTCCACGTCCCAGGTCATCTTCATTTGTTGTAGTTGATGTCTAGTATGTCTGCCTGCAAGTTCCGCATTTTCTTCTTGTACAATTGTATTCTTTATTTTTTTACTTAAATTAGGAGCGACTTTGCATTCAAAATTTAATACATTCAAACCATAGCTCAATTTAATATCATATTGAACACCTAATACCCCTTTTTGACCTTTCTTTTCCTCGAAACAATCACTCGTATTTGATACTTCTTCATCATTAACACTTAATCTGCATTGGAAATCTTCATCTGAAGTCAGGTTCAAGTAACCGTGTCCATCAACCAAATCACGTTCTTTAGCTTGATAAAGTAGATTATGTAAAGAAATTTTGAATGAAATATATGGCAGTATATCGCTGGGTAATGCTATTGTGTAGGACTGATTAGTATAACCATTTGCAGGGATCTTATACGAAAATAACGTGGCTACTGATTGTTGCATTTGAGTTGGAAACAAAGCTCTCTTGATTTCTTGGTCTCTGGGCATTAGAGTTGCAGTGGAAGATTTCTGTTGCACATATTTGGCAATATGAGTGGATACGGCCGGCGATGAAAAAATTGCAGATTCCTGGATAATGCAGCTGTCTCTGGGAAGTAATGGTAGTGTTCTACCCATGGTATTGGAAATTGTCTTTTCAGCAACTATATGTTTAGTTGATTTTTCTAGTTCTTCTTCAGGTTCTTCAACTTTTTCCTCCTCCTCCTTTGGTTCTTCCACCACTTGCTCTTCTTTTTCTAACACATTTCCTTCTTCTTCTTCTTCCTTAACAATCTTCTTTTTTCTCTTTTTTGGAGTCTCTGCACCAGGTCTATTCAAACTGATTTTCAATTTGGGTTGCTTAGTCCTTGCACTATCCACATTTTCAACTTTAGTTTTCAATTCATTATATTTTTGATCAAAATAATCTTCAAGAATGTTCGCATCTTGATATATTTGCGAATCTTCATTATTGTACGCTTTAGCATTGGAGAAAATAAGTGATACAGTCTTTCGGAAGTTTTCTAAATTGTCCAAGAGGGGATATTTTGGACTGAACAATTTTCTCTTCTCTAGCATCGAAAGAATGGTATTGAATGCCATTGGTTTGGATACGAAATTTGAATAGTCAGTATAGGTACTAGTATCAACTTCGTCAAGAAATGGCCCACTTATAACTCCCATTTCAGGAAAATTATGACCAATGACATCATTGATTAACTCTGTACATAATTCAGGTAATTTTCCAAATGTTATCTCGACTTCTTCAGTTTTGACGTCAGCAGCTGCAGGTTGCTTCAATTTTAATTTGATTTTTGGGTGTTTCACGTCAGGAGTGGATACAGTACTCTCGAACTGCTTAACTTGATCTTTAACAAAATCAACAATCTTTCTTGCATTCGCAACAATCCATGAATCGCTATCATTATAAGTACTGGCATTTTCTAACAACTGTTCGAAATCGTGGACAAATTCATCAGCTGATTCTCCGGTATATAGGGATTTTATTCTCTTTTGAATTTCGTTTATCGAAATCGGTTGCTTAATGAGATGATAATAATCCGGATAAAACTTTTTAGAAGGTAATTTGATGAAAGCTGACGCCAATTGTTCATCTCCTTCTTCACCACGAAGGTTCAAAACAAGATTGACGGTTGATTGAAAAAAATCCTTATAATTCTCTGCAGTATGCGATGTTAACTTAGCTTTCTTTGATTGTGCCAATACACTGTTACTTCCTTTTCTTTTCGGTGGCATGATAAAATAATGGATTGGGATTTAATGAAAGCGGTTGTGTTGATGATAGTTTATGTTTTTGTTGAATAATTATTTTTTTTTTTTTTTTTTCATTTGCGAGAATTGGAATCAAATCATTTATGCTGCATCGATGGTGATTGACCTTGCTAAAGAGAGTATAAGATTATTCAACAAAAATGGCAAATAAAATAACAATATTATATGGCTCTGAAACAGGAAATGCAGAGGAATATGCTAAGTATTTAAAGAATAGATTACGATATTACAATATCAAAGCAACTTTATCAGCATTAGATGAATACCCGTTAAAGAACCTAGTAACTGATACGTCATATCTTATTATCATATGCTCTACGGCAGGCCAAGGTGAATTACCAAGAAATGCCCAAAAGTTCATGAAATTCATACTAAAAAAGAAACTACCGAAGGACCTATTTCAGGATATACATTTGACATCTTTTGGTTTGGGGGATTCATCGTATACAAAATTCAATTATGCAATTAAGAAAATTCATGCGAGATTAATGCAATTGGGATGTCAAGAGTTGTCCCCAAGGTGCGAGGCTGACGAAATGTCTCCTGAAGGAGTAGATGGGTATTATTTGGAATGGGAAACGCAACTAATAGCTGGATTGTTGCAATTCTTTCCTCTTGCTGCCAAGATCGACGATGAGATTATACCTATGCCACAATATAAAGTTTCCGTTGCGAAAGATGTTGAGGAATTGAACAATGACTTAATGTTTTTGAGGATTGGGAAGAATTTGAAGGCGGGGACTGTTGTAACAAATGAAAGAATCACCAGTACGGATCATTTCCAAGATGTTCGTCATATTAGAATCAAATCGGAAGGGTTAGAATACTTTCCAGGAGATACAATATCGTTGATGCCATGCAATTTTGATGATGACGTGGAGGCATTATTACGGCTGCAACCACAGTGGTTAAAGATTGCCGATAAGCCTTTACGTATTAAGAATTTGACTCAAAATGAAATCAATATAACTTTGAGGAATCTTATCAAGTATCACCTAGATATAATGTCCATACCAAGGCGGAGTTTTTTTGCATTATTATGGCACTTTTGTGACCCTTCAACTGAAGACGGTAAAAGAGAAAGAGATAAACTCAAAGAATTTGGAAGTTTCGAACAGCCAGAAGAACTCTATGATTACGCTAATAGACCAAGAAGACTGATTCTTGAAACAATATCGGAGTTTCAAAATAATTTATCAATTCCAGTGTCGTACTTGCTTGATTTATTTCCTTTGATTAAACCAAGGATGTTCCTGATTGCATCTAGACCAATTAGGAATGAGGTTGAGATTATTGTTGCAATTGTTGAATACAAGACAATTATCAGACGAATTAGACGTGGATTATGTACCAGATGGCTTAAAGGGTTAGCTCATGGCGATAGTTTATTGTTTTCTGTCGAACAATCGTCCTTCAACTATGAAAATACCCCTATTATAATGGTAGCACCAGGTACTGGAGTTGCCCCAATGAAATCCATGATTGATAAAATCTTATTTGAAAACACAAATAGAGAAATGTACTTATTTTTTGGATGTAGATTTCAAGATAAGGACCACTTGATTAAATCATTTTGGAACGAGCATCCACATTTACACATATTTAACTGCTTTTCTCGAGACACAAACGCTGATTACAAATATGTTCAAGATGCTTTATTCGCTCATTATAAGCTTATTGGTGAACTTCTTTTGGAACAAAATGCCAAAACTTTTGTGTCTGGATCAAGTGGAAAAATGCCACGTGAGGTGAAAATGACAATTGTTGAAATTGTTAAGAAGTACAGCGGTATGTCTGAAGAGGACGCTCAACTGTATGTAATAAGCTTGGAAAATCAAGGTAGATACAAAGAAGATGTTTGGTAAATAGATTGATTTTATATACCATTTTTTATAGACTAAACAACGCTCAAGAACAATTCTTTTTTTTTCATGAATATGATTTCTTTAAGTAACAAATGTTCAAGTTATCGACCAAACCGCTAACGCAGGTTTTCAGGAGGTCAGTCAGGCTTTACTCGGGCAAGGAGCTTACAGTAAATGGGAAAACATATCGATCAGATGAATGGACCAACATCCCACCCTTTATATTCAATTTGATTGGACGAAAATTACATAAAAACCCCAATCACCCAATTGGAATACTTCACGACTTGATTAAAACAAATATACAGGGTATGGGATATACCGTATATGATGAGTTCAATCCAGTAGTTACAAAGTATGAAAACTTTGATAGTTTAGGTTTTCCAGAGAACCATCCAGGTAGATCTAAATCAGATACTTACTATTTTAATAAAGATTACTTATTAAGAACCCATACTTCAGCTCATGAACAAGAGTGTTTTATAAACTCAAAGACCCCTGGGTATTTGATTACTGCTGATGTATATCGAAGAGATGAAATCGACAGAACTCATTATCCGGCATTCCACCAATTAGAAGGGGCCCGGATGTGGTCGAAATCAGATTTAGCACAGATACAGAAAGATATAGACGCGATTCCAAAAACTAGCATTATAGTTGAAGATCCATTTAGGAAGGAGCCAGTAACCGAAAATAATCCTATGCAAGAATACATGACAAAAGAAGAAGTGAAGTTAGTGACTACCCATTTAAAGAAAACCGTTGAATATCTTGTGAATCAAGTATTTGAAAAAGCCAGGGAATCAGCGAAAAATGCAGGATCAACCGAGCCTAATTTGAATGAACCATTGAAAGTTCGGTGGGTCGAGGCTTATTTTCCGTGGACCTCACCATCATGGGAGATTGAAGTTTGGTGGAAAGGTGAGTGGTTAGAATGTTGTGGATGTGGTGTTGTTCAGCAACAAGTATTGCTCAATTCTGGATTAGGTGATGATAAAATAAGCTGGGCTTTTGGAATTGGTTTAGATAGAATAGCCATGTTATTATTTGATATACCTGATATCAGATTATTCTGGACATTAGATGAAAGATTTCACAATCAGTTTCAGCAAGGTCATATAAATACATTTGTTCCATATTCCAAATATCCTGGTGTCAAGCGTGATGTTTCCTTTTGGCTACATGATGAAAAAGAATTGCATTGTAATGATGTGATGGAAATAGTTCGAACCCATGCAGGTGATCTTGCTGAAAGTGTTTTGTTGGTTGATGAATTTAAACATCCCAAAACTAATAAGAAATCACAATGTTACAGAATAAATTACCAATCAATGGATAGAAATTTAACCAATGCCGAGATTAATGAGATTCATGCACAAGTTGAAGATGATTTGATCAATAATTTTAGAATAGAAATTAGATGATTAATGTAGCAACTTGAAGTTGCATAGCTCAAATAGATACGAAATCTTTTATATTTCTTGTTATTTCCTTGTATATAATATTTTCAGAATTGAAGAACGTTGTCATGCCATTCGGTATAACCAAGAAGTTTATATTTAGCGAGAGTGGCAATTTTTTTTTTATGACTGCAAATCTTATCCTTTTGAAATCAAAACCGCTGTAGAATACATAGCTTTTTCTTTTTGAACAGTTCTGCTTGTATGCTTAGTTAACTGTATTTGAAGAGCAGCAAATCAATATATCAAAGTCGGTTATCATACTATTATGAAAGGTTATTCTCCAGGTTTTCGCAGAACCCACTATTTTGGCTTTGGGACTCTTTTCCTTGTTCTTGGTGCTTTCCTGTTAGGTAGAGCAACCTCCGGGAGACATCCTTGGTGTCATCCCCATATAGAATGCCATTGTCACGAATGTATAAAAAGAATTGAGAGTAGAGATTATTTCAAAACCAGGAATGAGTATAGACAAAATAATGGTGACAAATATTCACGAAATGGTTGTGAAGGGTATCCAAGTGGTTCTAGTGCATCCAGTAGGGTCTCAACGCCAAACAATTAATAAAGCAAAATGAAATGGTTCTTTGTATATGCGTCTTGTAAACAGTTCGATTATAATGCTTTAACATTGTACATAAATATATATTAATTCATACGTACTCTGGTGTGAAAGAAAGCTATTCAAGCAACTTCTTATAAAACTAAGAACTAAAGGACAGCATTCCACCATTATGAGTGGATGAATTAGCATTACTGTAAAGGCATATTAACTTCAAGCTGATGAAAAGACCAGCATTATATTGATATTGTCAATCATTAATTACAATAGAGGTAACCATAAAGAGAATTTAGACATCTGAAAACAAACTTCTAATTAAACGCATATCCTATATAGAAACCACCGATGCCAAAAAATGCCATCAAAATAAATATAGTAGCTTATGATTCAGGAATAATGCCATGAGAGTGTAGTATTCATCTTGACCAAAAATATCATTTACCGACATGGTATACCAAATTCAGTACCATGAAAAGAAACTAACCATGGAATAAACACTCCTCGTCAAGAGAATCCATGCACTGATCAACAATTAGATTGAACCTATCTCCAATGATATTTATGTATGAAACCATTGTAATCATCATCAAGCCTCCAAATGTGAAAAACGGCGATGATGCTTCGACTAATGTTGATGTTATTGATGACTCATTGTACTCGCATATTTGAGACGTACCAACAATATTCAACACAATAGAAACGATTTAAGATTAAGGTGAGTTCTTTAAATGTTCAGATGTTAAGTTTTTCAGGTGTTGGTGTTTTCTCATCTAATGGTCTACACTTTTCAAGACCAGTCTCAGAAGAAGATTCAATTCTCTCCCCGCAAATAAGATGGATAAGTTTGTTGCTTTAAACATATGTTTAACTAGTGCACTTACGCTTCTCGTCGTAAAATCCAAACTAATGGAATCAAAAATGGACCTTAGGATGAATAAATGAACAATAATATCCCGCTGAGAAACAATTGAGAATTCAAAACTTTCTCCCGTATAGTAAAATCGGGTAGTTGCATGATTGGAAGATTGACTGTAACTGCGAATTCCAAAAATGCGCTTTAATAAAGATTATGGAATTTTCCATGGATGTATGTTGTTTATATGCGAGATAGCCGTACTTCACAACATAAATGGTATATCAATTTGTTTTTTTTTGCAATCTATTCGCTTAAAAAAATCGCTTATGTAATCGATTGCAAAAAAAAGAATAAATCCAGCGAGACTCAACCAACACCAGTAACTTCGAGCAAGTGCTAGATCCACCTCTTGCTCCTTTTGAGAGACTCAGCTTCTGTATTAAAGAACCTATTCTAAATTTTCTTCGAACATTTTCTAGTTTGTAATCAATCTACTGCGTACAAAGTTATAACTATTTCCGTGATTCAATTGTAATTACTTGTTTAGTGACACTCGTGCGGTTGGGAAGGAATAAGGTAATGGGTACTTAATGTCACGTCAACGCACTGGTGTTGCCAAGAGAATAGGGCACTTCAATTGTAATAGATGTCCTTTTTTTCTGGCCAGGTTCCATTTTACAACTACATATGGTGATAAAACAATGATCAGTCAATTCGCAATTACAAAACAATCATAAGCTATGGAAAAAACCTAAATAACTAATGCAACAACACCAGCAAGAGCACCAGCAATCAAGCCACTGACTTCATTTCTACGCACAGCATTAAACGAGGCCACTGTAGTAGCACCTGTAGTTTCATTTTTAGCTGAAGAAGAAGTTGCCGATTCTGCATTAGATTTGGATTTTAATGTGTCGTCGGTGATATTAGCGCAATTCAATCTAGTATTATTACTGGAATGAATCACAATTGATAACCCTCCAAAATAAGCCTCACTATTCTTGTTTAATGAAAGATAGTTATCGACATATTCAGTTTTAAATGACCTCCCAGTAATATTACCATGTCTACCTGCTAAATCACCAAGTTCTTTTCCCTCAGGAGTAGTAGCGCTGGTGCTTCCATTGAATGAATTTAAATGCGCGAGAGTAGCAGTACAATTACCATTAGCTGGAACAGGACGCTCATGAATATGATAAGGAAATGGCCCACCGGTAGCAGGTAAACCTCTCAAATCAACATTAACTAAAACTGTACCATTTGAAGCAGTTGAAAACTTAATAGAACCTGTTATATCGCTCGTGCCTTTTGGTTCAAAATAAGCAACTAATGAAGCGCCTCTAGGGGAATCAGTTTGAATAGGAGCATCACCTGCAAGTACATAAGAAACAAAAGCCAAAGCTGTTGGTAAGAATGCTGCCGACCACATTTTAATTATTGATTTTCTCAAGTAAAATTGTCAGGTTACAAGAGAAAAAGTTGACAGTGAATTCAAGAGACAACGTCGATACTTTATATATGATTGAAAAAAGATTAGACCTTGATCTTCAAACTAAGCCTAACAACAGCAGCAATAGGGACATGCAGAAATGCACCGTTGAAACATACACCTTCCTATACTCGGAATAGGAAACTAAAAGGGGGGAATTTTTGAAATAGTAATTATTAAAAGATAGTCATAAAACGGCGCCTATATCCATGTAGCTACGCATTAAAAACAATTATCTTTCATATCTTTGGGACCTTATTTTCGCCTAATTATGAATTTCTTGGCCACTACCGACGTGGGATCTTTGCATGATTGGCTAATATATCATTCAAATGCAAATTGTGGTTGTTCCTATGATTGGCTAGTATCTATGATCTTGTATTTCGGATCTTGATCTGCTTTGTAATTCTCTATTGAATTAGTTCTTGCGTTTTTGTGTTTGATGATGACGACGATGATGATCTTCTGATCATTGTTATTGTGGAAATGTTTTATATGAGAATTTCAACAGGATGGGTATCAATCAATTTGTAGCATTTTCTTGCAGTAAAAGGCGTAACCACGAAATTAACAAGAAATCAAACGGATGAGAATTAGATGGTGATTTTATGCTAGCCATCTCCATTCGGATAGTAGTTGCCTATTTCTTTCGTCAATTATTACAAAGAAAACAAGTTTTTATTGCTTTAGGCCAACTCCAACTTATTGTTTCTAAGTACATATGCAAAACATGAATGTATACGGAAACTATTCAAATTTCATTTCAACGGGGAAAGCGAATAACTGAACATTAGCCAAAAAATCAAACAAAACATGTTTTCAAAAAAGAAAGATATCAAGCTATTTATATATTATATCCAATAATCTACTAATAATAGCTCATACGTCTCTAACAAGTAATTATAGAATCTTTGACGTAGAAAGCAGCCCTTATCTCAGTATTCAACAATTTGCTCAAATGGTGTTACATTTTGATAGTGTAATGTATCGTGTTCTAAAATACCAATAAGAACGAGTTTATAGTTTTCCAATTTTTATCTTTTCCATCAGGACAAATCAAATGCAAAAACGCGAACAATAAACGCCATACGTAATGCAGTATGCATCTATTGTATAATGAAGTTGATTTATTGCACTTGCTCAAGTTGTTTCTATAATTGATCTTGCTTTTACTTGTCCGTCCACAGAAACAGCAAATAAGTGAAACTAGCATGTCTTGATGTAAGGCTATACTTCAGGTGGAATTCTTGTTTTAGAACTAAAGCTTATTTAGACTAAGCTCAAATACTTTCTTTTCATATAGCATTGAGAAATCAATGTCCTTTGGAGAAAATGTTTGTCTCCATCCGATATAATTCATAGTTATTGAATAATAGAAACCATAATTGGTTGGGATTCTTTGTCTTTCTCAGATACGAAAGATCAAAAAATCTCACTGACACGAAGACTATTGCATCCACATTAACAAAAAGTTGCAACGACAAATCTAGAATCATCCTATTAAAAGTAGCATGATTTTTCAAACGGAGATATCATTCAAATCTTAACTACAAGCAGTGATCGTTATGAATTGTAGTAGCAACTAGCATACGGGGTATGTACTAGTAAAGTATATTCCACCTAGATTGAGTAAAGTACACTACTCCTCGTTTAGCCTTTATCATGAGACCCCAATATTATATAACCAGCAATAATAGCAATGAAAAGATTTACGAACGTTTTATTGTTCACAACCACATCTCACAGACAGTATTTAGTCGACCATGTCGATTCCATTATTGGGTAGATTGAATGTTTTAGACTGGCCATTGATTTTAGTATCGTTCACATTAGCATGGATCGAGTTTATAATATCTGTAATTACAACATTATTACCAGGGAAATTTATAAATTTTTGCACATTTGTAACAAAACAAATTTATAAATTCACTTCTAATCCTATAAATTTGATTATTAAACTGAAGAAAGTTGATGAGAAACCGATATTGCTTGAAGAAGAAATAGATAAATTCGAGTATCTGTACATTAAATCTGATGATTTATCCAATTTCTCCAAAAAAAAATATGATTTAATGATTGAATTATTGAATGCTGATAATATCGAAGAAATGGTGAGGTTATTTGGTTATGACATTGAAAACAGGATAGTTCAGACTAAAGATAATTATTTATTGACAATCCACCGAATCATAGGCAGGAGCAGACCTTCTAATGGTAGAGTTATTTACTTGCATCATGGTTTATTAATGTGCAGTGAAATTTGGGTTACCATGATTGACAAATATCAGAATTTACCATTCATATTATATGACTTGGGATATGATGTTTGGTTGGGAAATAATAGAGGAAATAAATATAGTCAAAAACATTTAACTTATAATTTAAACTCCATAAGGTTTTGGAATTTTTCATTGGATGAATTTGCCTTGTTTGATATCCCAAATACTATTGATTACATATTGATGACCACCGGTAGCAAGAAGTTGACATACGTAGGGTTTAGTCAAGGTTCCGCTCAAGCATTTGCTAGTGTTTCGGTTAATCCGGATTTAACTGACAAGATTGACCAGCTCATAGCTATATCTCCAGCAACAACGCCACATGGCCTATACTCAAAGTTTTTGGATGTGCTATTGAAATCGTCACCCAACGTAACGTATTTATTATTCAGCCGTCGAGTACTTATGCCGTCATGCATATTTTGGCAAAGAATAATGTATCCACCATTATTTGATAGTTTAATTGATATTTCCAACTATTTATTATTCAATTGGAAGGCATATAATATTACTAAGTTACAAAAGCTCAGTAGTTATGCTCATTTATATTCAACAACAAGCGTCAAATGCGTTGTACATTGGTTTCAAGTTATGTCGTCAAAAAATTTTCAAATGTATCACGATGCAGCCTCAACAAAACTATCAGGTTTAAATCCAATTAGCTATCCTCTAAAGAATATTCAAATTCCGATTCACTTGATTTACGGTACCACTGATTCGTTAGTGAATATCGACGTAATGAAGGCACAATTGCCATTGCACACGACAACGAGTCATGCGGTCCACGGCCATGAGCATTTAGATAATTTATGGGGAGATGATGTGTACGATGCGGTGTTCAAGCCGGTTCTACAATATCTCGGAGAAGACATAGACAAAGTTTACTTCAGGTTATTTAAACAAGATAAAAGTTCTAAGTTGATAGAAGATATAATTGAGGATGAAGAATATGTCGCTAATAATGGTGATGAAGAAACATTGAATCAGCAATCATATCTAAAACTAGCGAATAATAATGAAAAAAAAAGATTAAATGCCAGCGCATACATTGATTACAATAGACATCAATCGCTAGGAGGTTCTGGCTCTGTATTTGTATAATAAACAATTGAGCATGTATAATTTATAGCCATAGAAAGAAAATATACTGTTTTCTCTTTTGCAATCTAAAGGGTTGTCCGTATTGGGTGGTCGTGCAGAATGGTATTGTTGCAGAAAAAAAAAATATTTAGCCACTAGAACGGACACTCATACATTTATTGCAAGTACTCAGAGGAAAACAGAAAATTTTGGTGGTTAAATACCCACACAACAACCCACTTACAACTTATCTCCTCATACACAGAAATCTTTCTTTGAAAGTCCAGCTTGCATCGTAGCAATGTCTAGTGAAAAAGGGGAAACTCCTCCTATACTTGTATGTTATTTTAAAATAAAAAAATTAAAGATCTTGATGATTTGCATCAGATAGAGGTTCCTCAGACGGCTCGTGGGATACTAACTCCGCTTATAGAATACAACTAGAGCCAATATCGACTTTCATCCAACTTGTATGTAAGGTAGTTTTTGACATATTCCAATCAAGGTGAACTAACGTTGTTTTTTTAGCCCTAATAAAACGAATTACGCAACAAATACCCCGTTCGTTACCTTATTATGATAATGCAAATGTAACAGTTCTACAAGAAGATCCCATCATTGAAGAATTAATGAAATTACATCCGCACAAATCAAGCTTCATTATTTCTAGTACTCAGGGAGATGAAATCATACAATATTCCGCCAATTTACAAGAACTATTATATTTATTACTAGACGAAAAACTGTTAGATGATAGTACTCGTATATCCATTGAATCGTCGTTATCTGAATTGACTTCTTATATACCTAACTTGCGGGAGGACTATCGGCAGGATCAGGACTATCATTACCCACCCAAGAAGAAGTTCAAGAACAAACAGTATTTGCCAAAACCATCACCTACAACTGTTACTTTTCCTAATAATTATTTATCCAAAATATTGATTGACAATTATGATTCATTATTGAGGTTCTCATCAACGTATTTTAATTTGTCTTTAGCATCTCATGCTACCAAATACATAGTGGAATTAATTTATCAATTAAATTACTGGGAAGTTGTTCACTTGGTGTATATAAATCCAAAAATCACATATTTCTTAAAGTTGATAAATTTTGAAATTATTGATACGTCATTTGGTCCAATAATAAAGCCTCCGGAAAATTACTTGAATGATAATATGTTGCAAGGTTTACAATATCCATATCCGTATCCTTTTTATAATTATTCTTATCATTCATTTAACTCGAATGTTGATGCCAACAAATTAAGTAAAGTGCATATAACACCGTATATGGATATAACGTTGAAGAATGTTGGCGAGCCAATAATTGTAAAGAAGAAAAGAGGTAGGAAGCCAAAGAAAGTGGGACAAGAATTCGAAGAACCTGAAAGATTGGGTATTGAATCACCTGATATGCATGTAATGAACAATGATGATACGAAAGATGATGCGACTGCACTTGAATTGAGTATAACTGCGAGCGATTCAGACTATACATCCGATGAAGCAGAGGAAGAAGAGGGGGAGGAAGAAGAAGAACAAACAGAACAAAACGAACAAACAGAACAAGAGGAACAAAAGGAAGAACAAACGCAAGAACAAACGCAGCAGCAGAAGCAAGAACAAACGCAAGAACAAACGCAGCAACAAAAGCAAGAACAAAAGCAAGCAGATGAAAGAGATGAATCTTCTTTATCGCTTGGGCAACCGTCAGCAGTAAGGAAATCACCACCATCTTATTCCTCATTGAACAAACGTGGGTCTCAGACAACACCATCAGCACCTTCTGTTGGTGGATTCAGTTCCAGCCCATTTGTACCACCTCCCTATGCTACATCACAATATCCTTATTATCACTATTCACAACCATATCAGCAGCAAGCATACCCACAACAAGTTCATCCTCAGCAACTGTATTCTCAAGCTCAACAAGAATCTCATTCACCTGGCCAAACTCAGCAGCAAATTGCATCGGAAAACCTATCGCGTCAACAACAACATAGTAATTTCCTTATTATAACACCAATCTCAAATTATACGACCAGCTCACAAAATATATTACCTCCTTTTAGGAAACTTACTGATCATCAAGATGAATTAAAGCAACAGCAACAACAACAACAACATACAACTAATGTGGCAGCTCCTGAACCTCCGTTGGCGGAGGTGCAAGTAGGACTGTCTGTCACCAAAGAGTCGTCTTCACCAACTACTTTTGGGCATGTTCAGGATCAGATAACGTCGCCAATTGAAGAAGGCATTACAGGCTCACCGGACGATAAATCCAAGAAATCTACCAGATCAGGGGTTATTCATCAATGTCATTTAATTGATCCGAATACTTTAAACAAATGTTTAAAAATCTTTTACGGTAAAAATGAATTGTTGCGTCATCAAGAGTTTGTCCATGCTACCAAAAAGAAGATTTACAAATGTATCTACTGTTCCAAGAATGGCGCAAAAGTTCAAAGCTATCCACGTCATGACTCTTTAGCTAGACATATTAGACGAAAACATGGTATTACTGGTAAGGAGAATAAAATGGCAGTTAATTACGCTAAAGCTAACGTTGAAATTGTTGAAGATCCAAATCAATTGATCACTAAGCGACATAGTTTTCAAAAGCTGCCACAATTGCATCAACGAATTCAACAGCAGCTTCAACCTCAATCTCAGCCCCAGCCCCAGCCCCAGCCCCAACCTAAATCGCAACCTCAACCTCAGCTTCAACCTCAGCCTCAACCTCAACCTCAGCCTCAACCTCAACCTCAGCTTCAACCTCAGCCTCAGCTTCAACCTCAACCTCAACCTCAACCTCAATCTCAACTTCAACCGCAACATCAGTACCGGAACCCGCAGCTACCACCCCAGCTGCATCAACAACCACATCAACAACTACATCAGCATCACCAACCACCACAACAGCCGCGAACATATGCACAGCAACAGCAACAGCCACCTCCCCCCGCGCTTCCCCTCCAACAACTGCGCTCGCCATATAACGACTATAACAAGCCGCCCAACTTCAACACCCCTCTGAGCTATCTTAGTATGCCGCCACTTCCCGCGTCTGATCACGCGATTAGAGGCGCCCCCACTATGAGAAATTTCATTAGCTTGCCGCGCCTCCAGAATTTCAACCCTGCAGATCAACAACAAAGAGCGTCGCAGTTTACAATGTACATGGGTCCGCAAGGTGGCACCCCTGCCGCTGCTGCTGCTGCTCAGGCCTCGTCCATGCCACCTGGCGAAAGATCGGGCACAATACTACCCCTGATCCATGACTTAGATCAAGGTCACAATTTTGGCATCCATAGTAAACCCTTTGCTCCATCCAACGCGGATGGCAACAAACCAAGCAGGCGAAGTCTGAACGGGACCGGTAGTGCTGAAGATTAGTAAATACTAAATAATTGTGTGTAGTGTAGTTGCAAAACAAATGACGAAATGGGGGTTCGTATGTATGTATATGTGTTTGGATGCAATTAATTACTGCAAATATGGGCCTGGTCGTGTGCCTGTGCCCACTAATAAAGCTAATAAAAATAATAAAATAATTTACAACCAAATTTTAATCTACAACTTTTTCATTTTACACCCTCTTTAATACAGTTTCCCTATCATAATATATCCCTATCAAGCTACTACTATACCAACACCACCAACACCACCAACAGCAGCACCAACATCAATATACTCAGAACTAGCATACCTTTTGCCCATTGCCAGCACTATAACAAAGTAATCAACTGGTTGCTTGGTCCTACATAACTTTGTTAGTTGATCTTTATTAGTTTACTATTTTTTGCTCGTATTAAATTTTTTGCATTAAAAAAAGTCAGGCAAACTTTACAACCAATATCATTGACTTCGTTCGATCAGGTACGTGATTGGCATTTTACAGGGTCGTGGAAAAAATCTTCATCATTTGAGTCAGGCATTATTCCTATTATTCAGGGGGTCGTTATCAATATACTCTAGATATTTTATTCTGGCCACCACAGTTGGTTTATTCCTCCTCGATTTTGTCGTTGTCTTGTATTTTATTTTATTTTTTTTTTTTCTAGATTATACCATGGAAGTTACGAAACAACCCACACCAACGGCTGAAAACACAGAAAAGCGAGTCAAAGGACCAGCTGGTCATGTCCCACTGGAAAGTGCTAAAGAGCTTACAAAGGAAGAACCAAAAGAGCCCGTGCTTCCCCAGGATATGCAGCGAAATACAACAGACTGCGGAAATATTATGTCAGGTCCTTTGCAAGGTGCAACAACTGTCGCAGCAGGCAATACGTGGTCATCATGTTTGCAAAACTCAAAGCCAGGGTCTCCGTCCAAAGAGTCGCCTTCTGATGAACCAAACTCGCCCTCCACACTAGCTGAAACCGCGGAACCGATGATTGTGCCTTCTCTACCATCGCAGCAACATCTTATTCCGCAAGGAAATTTCTCCCATCACTACTACTCGTCGACACCAAGGACTCAGCCATCAAACGCAGATTCTCCCGATACGCTGACTAATTTGCCTCAGTCGCATACTACGGCCCCTAGTTCGCACACGGAGTCAACTCCACGCCACGAAAAGCAATTGTCTACCGAGCAACGAATCGAGATTCTTGTCAATTCGTCGCCGCTAAATATCGAAGAATATTCGAATCATTTGAATAAGGTCGCTACGGTATTGTACGAAGGAGATTTTGATTCCATTCACTTAGTGCCGTTGCATAATAAGTTTACTCAACTAATGGATGATTTGATCAAATTTATTGATTTTGAAAACCCATTAAACTCACAGTTATATACAATCATTGCTCAGAATTTTGATGTTTTCATAAAGATTGCCACAAATTACAAGATTATTGAAATTTCAACAGCAAGTATACGATTCTTGACTACTGTAATTATGAACTTAAATTATTGGGAAATTTATAATTTGCTCAATTGGAAACCCGTCTTGTACCATTTTCTAAATTTAATTCATTTTGACTTGAATGATTGCTATTGCCGATTCATCAACTGTTACCAAAAGTTCACTTATGAGAAAGCCACTCAACCACCTATAAGACCTCGAACCAGAACTAGACTAACCAAGAGAAGAAAGCTCAGACAATTCACTTCCGATAATGCATTACTTGTCGAAGATAGTGAAAATAAATCACAACGGTTGTTCTCATTAGCCCCCGATACAACTGATCATGACAAATATGTAGCTGATGTACTATCTGGTGCAAATAAGCAAAAGAGAAAATTTAGAACAGACGTTAAATTAGAACATCATAAAATCATCAAAAAGCCTCAGCCAGCAGCTGAAAAACCATCCACCAAGTCTTCAAACTATGATCCTGATGTAGTTCATGAATGTCAATTGCCATCGGCCGAAGTTCCTCATAGATTATGCTTACGTAGATTTTCACGAAAATATGAATTGATTAGACACCAAGAAACCGTTCATTCGAAAAAGAAGAAATTGTTCAAGTGCTATGTATGCGTAAAGCAGAATCCGGGCGTTGGCCCCAGAATTTTCACTCGTCACGACACCTTGGCCAAACATATCAGGGTCAACCACAAAATCTCCGGCAAAGAAGCGAAAGCAGAAGTTGCGTATTCCAAAAAACACGCTGAAGTTGTTGAAGAAGGTGATATCACCGTTCATGTAGGTAGGAGGAAGACAAAAGTGGATTTTGAATTGAGAGCTCATATGGAAAAGAGGAAATTATCCGGAGATGAAACTGCGTTTTTGGAAACTAGTGACTTGGAATCTGGTGACGAAGAAGTTACTTTCAATAATCATTAGTTTATATATATATATATTAATAATACATGGCTCATATTATTTTTTTTGTTTTTGGAACTACAAACTCTTCTCATAGTCTTGTTGGTCAATTATAGCTTGTCTGATTTCGGGATCATCAATTTCATTTATTAGACCAGCGGGAATACTGGCTAATCCTGTAACTGGTCGTCTTATATTTGTAGCCTCCATACTAATATCATACACCAATTGGCCGTTATTGTCGTTATGTTTGTACCATTTTGAATGTGTAGGCTGCGTGAATTGTGGGAAAAAATATAGGTTTGAATACACATCTCTGAATCCTTTTGCCAATACTTGAGATCTGAGTTCCATTAGTTTATGGTTATACTCTGAAGTTTTAGATGCAATTTGATAAATCCAAGTTGGATCTGACTGATAATTAACTATCGGCGTAGCAGTCAAAGGAGTCGCATTACCAGTACTACTTACACCTTCCCCTAATACATTTGATAACTTGTTCTTGTACAATTCATTTGGGTCGGCATACTCCCCAGGTATATCTCCATTATCAATTGCTCGTTGTTCCCAAAAATCATCAATGACTTTTTTGCCTTCCTTAATCATTTTTGCTCCAAACTCTCTAAAAATCGATCTTGCAGTAACTAAATTTACTGCTCTGCCTTTATATGAATTAGGAATTAACCCACGGCTTATTAAATCCATTTTTTCATCCTGATCACACACTTTCTTGAACAATGTTCGATGAGTTTTAAACAACAAATAAGAGTCTCGGAACCCAACCATTCTGGCTGGCTCAGTGGAAATCATGTACAATCTATCTCCATGGCCCAACAACTTGAACGTTTTCATTCTGAATTCTCTTCCGCCTTGCAAATAACCCAAATCATCAATCTTCTCTTTCCCCTTAGGATCCTCATTCCGAATCACAACTTCGTCATTCTCTACATTGACCGGGTTGCCATCTTCGTCGAAAACATCATCATCGTAAAGCTTGGCCTTGGGCTTTCTTCTTCGACCTCTTTTCTTGGGACCCGGCGCATCTTCTTCGCCTTCAATTTTGTGTTCATCCTCGTCCTCCTCGTCTGCCTCTTCTCCCGTTCTTCCTCCTCCTCCTGTTGCTGTGACTGCTTCTTCTTCTTCTTCTTCTTCTTCCTCTATTACGTCATCTACATCTTGTTTTACCGCTTTTCTCTTTCTACCCCTCTTAATAGGAGCTTCAACTTCTTCGTCGTCTTCTTCTTCTTCTTCCTCTTCTACTGCTTCTTCTTCTTCTTCTTCCTCTTCTAGGTCATCTTCTTCTACTGCATTTGCATCGTCTTTATACTCTTCCTCATTTCCATCACCATCCTTTTCCTCTAACTTGGGATCATCTGCTTTTTTAACACTTCTCTTTCTGGCCATTACTTGATGGTTATACTGTAGTAGATAAGTATGTGGATTTGTTTTGCTTTGTTTTTTTTCCCAGTGTCAAAGATACTGAAATTTCAAATTTTATATACAGTCCGCAATATAATGTACTATAATATACTGTAATCACTATAAACTAATATATAATTGTATTTACAAGAAACACCATGACCTCCGCTACATCTCATCTCACCGTTTATAGTTCGCTGTCTTTCTTCTCACTTTCTGGCTGTTCATTTTTGAAAGCTGCATTACCATCAAGATACTTATCAAACGCATCATTAGTTTCGGGGAACGGTCTTTTACCTAATAATCTAATCATATCTTCCCTGGTAATAAATTCCTTTTTTAATAATTCTTGAGCTACTAATTCAACTTCCTTAGATTTTTCAATTAGTAAACTTTTACACTTGGTGTAGCATTCGTTAACAATTCTTTGAATTTCTTCATCAACAATTTTATTGGTTTCATCACTGAAAGGTTTGGTTAAATCATCTTGAGAACGAGTATCATAATAATTAACCATACCAACTTTTTCCGACATACCAAATCTTAAAACCATTGATTGGGCAATACTGGTAACTTTCTTGAAATCATCGTGAGCTCCGCTGGTGACTGAAGCAAAATGTAATTCCTCAGATACTCTACCACCCAAAGTCATGATCATTCTATCATACAAATGCAAAGCTGACATCAAATGTAGATCTGGCGGTAAATACTGTGCATATCCCAAAGCTCCTTGGCCCCTTGGAATGATTGAAACCTTCAACAATGGATGAGCATATTTCAAGTACCAACCACAAACAGCATGTCCAGCTTCATGGTATGCAACAATTCTTTGCTCTTCCGGATTCAAAAGTTTGGACTTCTTTTCAATACCACCAATTACCCTTTCAATAGCTAACTCAAAATGTCTTAAAGTAACTGCATTCGCATTGTATCGCGCAGCAATTAAAGCTGCTTCATTGCAAACATTAGCAATATCAGCACCTGAAAATCCTGGAGTTAACGCAGCCAATCTACCAGATAAATCAGGATCAATATCTTTTTGTAAAGTAATCTTTTTCAAATGCACATCAAAAATCTCTTTTCTACCTTGTAATTCAGGATTATCAATATGAATGTGACGATCAAATCTACCTGGTCTCATCAATGCTTTATCCAATATGTCTGGTCTGTTTGTACCTGCCAAGACTACAACATGATCACCACTGTCGAAGCCGTCCATTTCCACTAAAAGTTGATTTAATGTAGTTTCACGTTCATCATTCGCACCAGTAGCATTACCTTTGGAACGCTGCTTACCAATAGCATCAATTTCATCAACAAAAACAATGGAAGGAGCGTTTTCTCGGGCAGTCTTGAATAAATCACGGACTCTAGATGCACCTACACCAACAAACATTTCAACAAATTCAGAGCCAGAAACTGAATAAAATGGAACACCGGCTTCACCAGCTGTTGCCTTTGCAATCAAAGTTTTACCAGTACCTGGAGGGCCAGAAAGAATAGCACCTCGAGGAATTTTTGCTCCTAGCTTTTCATATTTCTCTGGATTTTGCAAAAAGGTGACAAACTCCGTAACTTCTAGTTTAGCTTCGTTCATTCCTGCAACATCTTTGAATTTAATCTTGATATCAGTTTCCTGATTGAATTTTTTGGCGGTAGATTTCCCAAAGCCCATTGGACCCATTCCCCCCATAGATGATGCAGCTTTCTTTGTCATCCAATAAATGGCTCCCAAGAACAACACTGTTGGCAAAAAGTTTATCATGAATTTCGTAGTGTTTCCTTTGGTAGTGTAGATAACAGGTACTCGTAACTGTGGAGCAATATTGCATTTATCCTGAGCTTCACGTAAGCCACGTTCAAATGTTTCAACTGAACCAATACTGAAATATAATTTGCCAGATCTATTTTCAACGAGAGCATTCTCATTAAGCTCCACATATGCAACACTATCGTTCACAACTACAACTTTGGAAACAACATTCTTTGCCAAATATTTGGAAACGAAGTCTTGAAATGTAATTTCCTGGCCGTTTTCTGGTAAAGTGTATCCAAATAAAAGCATAGAAATCAAAATAAGTAAACCAATTTGAAATATCTGTTTAGGTGAAACTTCAATATCTATTTTTGTTGGAGTGCCTTTCTTCTTATTTTTATCAGATTTAAGTTTCCCGTCGGATTGCTTGAAAAAACTTGCAAACGGATCTTCACTTCCTTGTGGCTTGTGATTAGCCAATTTTTCTTGAAGCTTTTTAAATTCAGTAAACAATCTATATTCATTGGGAGTAAGAGGAAAAGATTTTCTTTTGTCCACTGCAAATGGTGTGGAAAGAAAAGTGTTAAAGATATCAAACCAAAGCTTCACCGACGTTGGATGAAGATTCAAACCGTTGGCAATTGAAACCGGATCCAATTCTTTACTTTCTGATGTTGCTTTACAAAAGCTTTCCAACAATTCTTGAACTTGAGAATTGCTGAATTTCAATTGATCGATAAATGTCAAGTGATTCAGTAATGCATAAAATATACGAACTGTCTCCAAAATTTCATTCTGGCTGATTCCAGCTAAATCATTATGTTCTCGAGCAAAGCTTTCTTGAATGTCTTTGAACAAGACATCAATTATAGGACTATCCAAATTAATTGTCCCACGAAGTTCATCAAAATCTTTACATTTTTGATTAAACTCGTTCAACATGAACTTATAAACTATCGACAAACGATTAAGGTAAGAAATGTCAAACGGATTATCTGGTAACTTAATTTCGGGAACGTCCATAGTTTCCATTTTGTAATTAGAAGCTATATTTTTATAACTTTGCCTTATTTTGTCTAATTCTTTAGACCAATCATCAGGTTGCCCTTTTTTCTGAAATAGTATAAATGATGCATGAATATTTCTAGTAAACACCACACTCGACCTTGGAAAGCTTCGTTTAAGTAAGGTCAAAGTAGATCGTCTACTTCTGAGTATAAACGAACTCATGTTTGTATAAGATTACTATGTAATTCCAATAGATGTAGGTTTTTTTTCCCACTCTTTTCAAGCTCAAATTCATTTTCGCCCTTCAAGCTTTTGAACAATTTGCACACCAAGAATAGAAGAATTCAAACTCCATAAACCAAGGCTTTTTGCAGCAATTAGCAAGCTAAGATTGTCTTCTTTGAAATTTAAATGGAAAATAATGTTTAATACTATCATACAGAATGCGAAGATACTCAAGCACAAGGTGGACAAAATACTGAAAAGCGCAAAATTTGTTGTAGATTTTGCAACTATGCAATCTGAAAATGTATGTTTTACTTGAATGTTCAGCTTTAACTGCAAGGACTAATCGTATGACATAGAGGTACAGTGGGAGAGGAGCACTTAAATCTCCAATAAGAAAGCTGGATAATCATTCGGAATTGAATTGTCCATACTAGTTTGTTTAACACTTTCTATCACTATTGGATAAGTAATCAAAATGAGTATTTAAAGAGTTCGATGAAGATTCCAGTTTTTCTATGCTTGAGAGTACCAGTTATAATTCTAATACCAGAACCAGGAATTCTTAAGGGGAGTCTGGACCAGAAGTAAGCAATTAAAATGCATGTTGATTTCCAATCATGAAAGTTATACTTGGGGAATGTCTATCGTCTTCCTTTGCATAATCACTAACCACGTCATCACTTAAGTGCTGACGACAATATTCTAGCAGATGTGTTATCTCGTTATGTGCAACCTGACAAAGGTGGTTCCCATTTATTCGAATTAAACCCCGAACCCGGGGGGACCATTTTTGGCAAAGAAACGGTTGAGGAGGCCGACTCTCCAGGTATTGATGAATCGCCCAACTTGAGCGATCTTATGCGAAATAAAGCTCTAGTTGATAAAATCAAAGCTTCGTACCAGAATGATTCATACATTTAATCAAATCTATGAATACCTACAACTGGGTGCAACTATTCCTCTGGAGTTGTATAAACGACCCAGGAATACACTTTCTTCCAGGGGTTGATCCTTTACAAAAGTCACACTCTTCCATTGCCAGTTTTCGGAACACAATTAGCGGTGCTAATTATTAGCGAAATTAACCAACAGTGCCGATTTGATATAACGAAGATGTATTTTGGTATTAATTCTTATATGTTCGTCAGGAATTTGCTCAAAGTTATCGCAGAGGTTATTAAAAAGTGTGGTACATGTCAAAGGTCAAAGAATGTGACAGGTTAAGCAATTGGTTCGATGATACCGAGTGAAGTGCCAGTTGAAGCATTTAGCACCATCCACTTTGATTTTATCACGGGACTTCCAGTGACGCTCTGTTGATTTAGCTGTATTTTGGTAGTAGTTTGTGCTCTCACAAAACTTGCAATGCTCATTCCCACTATAAAGAATTGTACCCCCCCCGTCAGAAATTGCCCACCATTTAATTAATGAAATCATTTCAACATTCGGTTTACCACATGTCATCAAATGTGATAAAGCTAGCTTACAGGCAAGGTGGTCTGAAATAAGCATAGAGAGACTTTTTTGAACTGCCGTAATATTTAGAAGTCGATAGACAATGCGCATGCCATAAGCGTTATCTTACTTTTTAACGAATTGCTATGGAAAGTTAAAATCATATTTATTAGCGGGTATGGTGGAGATTAATCCCGCTTCAAATAATTTATGAAGTTTCTCCCTAATATTCGGCTTTTCCGGGTTTGATAGCGGTTTCTGTTTCGTTGTGGGGACTAAGATACGGAATTAATCTGATATCCAGTCCCATGATCCACGATGAGGTGGTATCTGGTCTAACGTTTCCTTGCAGATGTCTTGATAATTTGCAACCAAAGCTTGAAATGGGTGTTGGGTCTCAGCCGTTGATTTACCAACATTCTCTTGCACTATCTTCTCCCTCAATTCCGTGCTACCAATGCTGCTTTAATATATAAAAGATCTATTTTAGCCCCAGTATTTGATACTCTTAAAACTGTGTTTCCATACACAAGCCCAACTGGATTCTCAACCTTAGGGTCACAGAATGCTTCAGTACCAAAGTCAAAGTAAGAGTGGTGTTTGCGTATCAATGGGAATCCAATGATTAACGGACACTTGTAATTTGGGAGTATCGCAAAGGTTTCCTTAAAAATAACAACCTTCAATTTTTAATTCAAATTGAAGCTTCGGAACACCTACCATCAAAACTACCTGTGATCCGATGTATAATGCACGGCACTTTCTTAAGTCCAGCAACGTAATTTCTGCTGATAAAGTTCATACCTGATCCGCTGTCTAAAAAACAACGCCTCGCGAATATGAGCCACTATTGTATAAAGCAACAGAAACTTCAAATCTATCAATTTCGATAGTAAGTAATTTGTCCACACTCGCTTTCTTATCTTTAGTATTCAGGGTTAACTCATTGAACGTAAAGTTGGTCTCAACTTCGGCATTCAGGGTTAACCATTCAATTCGATACTCGTGTCATGTTTCGGGGTTTCTAGTTCTAGTTTCAAGGTTTCTGGATTACTGTCGTCAGGTTTCGGGGTTTCTCGTTCCAGAGTTTCTAGGTCAAAAATAACTTACCTTGCTATTATGCCCATAATAGCATGGATATCGGGTTCTGATTCCACCACAGACATCACTTCTTTAATACATAAATCTGCACTTCTCAAGGTGTTTTCCGGGCTAATAGCTTAAGTGTCATTGTTACTTTAGGAGCAACCTGTTTTAGACTCATCCGAGTGCGGTACTCTAACTGACCCGGACGCTAAGTTATTATAGATAACTTCCCTCAACTCAAGAGAGCGTTCTAGTTTTCTTGAACCTCTCGAGTCAAAAGGGTTTTCAGGTTTACATAAATTATATGGACAATTGTAACTGGTACGTCTTAACTGTCTGCATTTGAAGCCTTTTTTTTGGTCAAATACTCCCTTTCTCTACGACTTAACTTTTTCAATGTCATTCCGGTCACTTGGAAATTTCCGTCCGCATCCTTTACAGACAGTTTATAAGCAGAATTAATGGGTGGCAATATGTTGGACTTTGGTGATAATCCTCCTGATTGTCTTCTTTCCCCATTGCTCTTGTACATAGGATACAGCAATTGATTCTGAACAACGGCCGATTTCATCAGCTCCAGCAAATACACAGTGGGGTCTCCAGCTTCTTTAACGCCGCAGCCTAGGCAAAAGGATTCAAGGCGGCAAAGTAGAGTTCTCTGACTGCTTGATCCAAGTGGATGAAATTGAGCGGTATATACCTGAGCGCTCGTTGTTTGGGTGGAACGGGATAAAGCATAGTCTTGGCGATAAGAATTGCCCTTTAAATGCTTCCTTAAATTGGGTCTAATCATAATTCAAGTATTCCCCGAAATTAAACCAAAGAACGCACCACCCAGGAGATACATGCAAGCGCTTTTAATGAGATCACCATCCCCGTATCCCCTTTGTCTTCCGAGTTCTTCTACCTCAAATAAAAATACAAAAACCTTATGAGCATCACGATCCTTTCCGTCAAATACTTATGGATTTCTACTATCCGTTCCTTTATCTAATCCTCTCCCAATACTTTCCAGGATAGAATAACCAATTTCACTAGCAATCTCGGAAATGCGGATGCCATTTGCATATGGTGTTTTCTTGCTAAGTTTATCTTCTAGAGATAAACTTCTAATTCGCTAATTAATTCGTTAATTTTGTTTTAATCCAGGTATTCGGCTAACCAGGTAACAAACACTAATGTAAGTTCAGGGCGATGCTACCAGGTAGTTTATAGCTTGAGTTCAAACTCCTTTTTATTTTTTTAAGAATCTACTACTCATATATCATTATTATTTATTCTGTTTCATATTATCTAAATATTCATCTAATACCCACCAGCAGCGGTACTGATGCTCCACTCCACCATATACTCTGTGTATTAAAGCATTAACTATATTTAGTCTTGTAGCAACCATAACGCCAATTCATATTGGTCTCCCTTCCATCCGAATCGCCCCAATGCTTAGCTGTTATCATAAATTGCCCATCTAATCCCTTCCAGCATTTGTATAATGCGAAACCGTACTGTGTGTAGTGCCTATAACTTTCTATATCAAACATCATCTCTAATATATGGTCCATTACTGACATACTCGGAATTTCGATATTATTCATCCAGCTTACGACATCATACCATGTTGATACTGGGTCACTTTTTACCTAACACTTTAATTAGACCTGTCTCGGCGTGATATCCATTAAAGCCATCTCTTTTGTTGTGCTCATCCCTTTGACTCGCTCCACTAGGGATAATATATGTACAGTTACGAGTATAAAGTAATCAATCCAGTACCCTTTTGCGTTATCCGTATCATTACCTACCATAATTGAAACAAAGTGGCCTTCCATGTCTGATATCTTAGTACTATCATCTCTAATACTTACCCCTGTCTGTTTATCCAGGTTGTTTCCTAAATGAACAAAAGGTGCACTAACACCATATTCATTCATTAATTGTCTCACTTCATTTTCTTGGAGCTCGCGCTTCCACCATTCGCCTGTATCATGATACCTCAATGCAGCAAATCCTGTTCTCACACAACTAGTTAGTACTGACTTTGTTCATTCGTAACTATCTTCATCACCTTTTCTAGCTTTATGACAGTGATATATAACGTCCGCTAGTGATAGACTTCCGGAGATTACGGCTGCCGTGTGTTGCACTGGAAGCCTTGTATCGTCTTAAACCCTGAATAGACTACGTGTCACCTGGTAAGTTACATCAAGACGTATGCTACCAATAACAGTGTAACAGCTACACGTGTATAGTTTCCTAATAGGTTCATTTGTTGTTATTGCACAACACACTTCTCTCATGAAAAGAAAAGCCAAGTAACTAGAGTAATAAAGATCCCTTGAAAGTTCCTACACTAACTAGTTTATAACCCGAGTTGAAACTCCTCTTTTTCTATACATAGAGATACAACAAGATAATTTAAGGCATATTTATATTAATTTAATAACCCACTCAGTATTGGGGTGAATATCATTTCATATCGTATGATTTTCATCCATGATGGGGTAAACGGTGCTTTGTTGAGGCAACCATCCATGATGGGATAAAGAGTACTTGTTGATGCAATAATCCATGTATAATTACCTCAACTATCAAGAGGGGGGATTATCACGTGTACAGGCATGCGCTTCCAATTGCATCCATAGCAATCCAATAATACAACAGAGTAAAGAGTTCTACAATATTTCCTTTTGCATCCTTCAAGTCATGTGATCCTAACCCAACGCCTTATGATACAATTTTTACCATATTAAAAATGAGATACAAAAGCTGATGAAGTCAGTATTCGTTTCTTGTCGCATATTGTATCGAAGCGAAACAACTCATTCATATTTATGATCATTGGCGTTTAGCATCATACTAAATCACCATGCCAGTATAATCCAATTTTTACTGTACGCGTGTATCAGAATAAAAAATTTGGAGATGAAAAGGATATTTTATTAGAACTTGGGTTTATTGGAGGTACTGGCAGTGCATCTTAGCAGGGCTTACCCAAGAAATTTTGAAGGTGAAATTCTCTGGAGCAAGTTTTCATTCAAATAATTATGACAGAAAAAGCAAAATGATACAATTGCTTTTGAAGCTTTAGAGAAAAGCAATTAGAAGTAGCATACATAAGTAGCTTACATACTACACTAATAGTTTCCCCGCGGATGGAGCTATCCAGGTCTTGATGTACTGGTAATATCGCTATGTAACGATTCTCTTTGAAGCAAATCTTATATCGACTAATTGATTGTGTAGTACTATTGAGGACCAGTTTCATAGAAAAGTATGAAATGGTGGTCCTGATAGGGTCGTCAGCACCATCAACCCTTATCATACCACTTTCGCATAAATGCATTGTATATCTACTTTAATGTTATTGCTAAAGATCTTAAGTTTCAATTGTTTCTTTTGAAACTCGGTTGATCTAAAGACCTCACCCTGAAGCTAGCAGCTGCAAAAATGACAATGTAAATGATATTTAACATAAAAAATGATTCATTTGTGGTTGCCGTTAATGACAACGAGATGAGGCAAATTGAACAAAAATCATACCATTTATATACACCTAATTACGACCATGAAACTGAGCAGCATCTTGATGACTAGCATTGTTTGGATTTATAAAAATATAACTCGCTTTTTGAATGATAAAATAGGGTTATTCTCTTTGCTGCAGCCAGCGTTACTTTGCCGAGCTATCAACAAAATGTCTACTTTAACATTTCTAACTGCAGTTAACGCGGAGCACCCATACAAATATTTGATAACTAGCGCCTAGATGGTAGATGTGTAATACCAAAAACAAGGAATACATGTTCACTAAGTATTACTTTTAGGGCTATTTAAGTTTTAGGGTGGCTTAAGCCAGATCATATTTTCAAAAGGCAAGCGGTTAAACCAAGCGCGGAAATGCATTCATGCGTTGGCGTAACTTTATGCTTGTTCCTAAAGAAAAGAAATTCTTGCATATACTATGATTGTAGAAATAAATGTAATATATTCTTAAGTTGAACAATAAAATGTCCTTTATTAAGTACTGATTAAATGTAAATAGAAGAAGATATAGCACGATTCATTTCACAAGTGCTTGCTGAGAAATAAAAAGATCTGTAGCAAAACTTCGTTTATGTTCAAATGGATATTTTGTGTATTTTTGATTCATTCGCAACCACAAAACTATCACGAGTTTACCCACGACGATGTAATAAAAAGTTTTGCATGTGCGAGGTCAATCTGATTTCATTAAAGTTCAGAAACTCTAAAATTCTTTATTTGAATCATTCACTATATCTACACAAGTAATCTCATTTTGAGTAGTGAATTCAGTCAGTCACGGAATAATGAACTGCTACTGGTCTATGATCACTGAATCTATGACCATAATCAAAAAGATTATCCATAACCTCATGAGAAATGGCAACTACCCCCGAATCTTTATTGGTATTCGAACGAGACCATATAAAGTCAATATTATAACCAGTATCATTGGCAAATCCGGAAAAAGTAGCAAGCTTAGAATTAAATTGATGATAGGCAGCAACGCCAGCATTTTTCATCTCCCTAGCTACTGTATGATAAGCAATATCAGTTCGTTTGGAATTAAAATCACCACTTAAAAATGTAGGATAATTGTTTGGAATTTGATAAATGTAGTCATCTATCAACTTTGTACCATACTCCCTTGCAGCCTTTGATTTTTGATCTAAATGTGTATTTAAATAGTTGACAAACTTTTTGCTTTGTTTGTGTTGAAAAGTTGCGATCGTAACAATTCTTTTAGCACCAGCTCCAGGATACTTTGAAGGTTTATCAGGAGTCAAGCTTAACCACTTATGTGTACCATTTAAAAATTCCCAATCATTTGTATTGTAAATAATAGGAGAATACTCACCTTTTGTCCTACCGTTATCCCTTCCAACTCCGAAGTAAGTCCATGCACCGCTTCCATCTGAATTCAAACCCGTTAAAATATCATTCAATTGGTGATGTAAGCATTCCTGAAGGCCAATCAATACAGGAAGTTCAGAAATCTTGGACTTGATTGCATCGATGACTCCATCTTTTCTGTTGCTCCAAGGTAACTCATATTTCTTTCTACTTATCATTGGAGCAGCGTACCGTACATTATTACTATAGATCTTGAAATCTAACACATCATTTCTTTTACTGTTGACCAGCTTTTGATTTATGATACCAGCACATACCTGAGTGAATAAATATGCAATAACTGCAATCAAAACATTAAAGTTCATTGATGGTGCTACTTAATTGAACCTGTAGGAGGGTGGGAATCGCTTCTTTTTAAAGCATTCACAAACTTGATCCTGTCTGAGTCCCACAAAAGCGCACACATAATCACGGTAGGAGCTGTGTAATAAGCGACGGTTATGTGACTTGGACTTCATAGTAAAATTTCCATAACTTAAAGAAAAGAGCATTAGTACTATTTTTAGAATGTGTGTGGAAATCTCGAAGGCATGACTAACCACAAAAACAATGTCCCAAGATCTCACCCAGAGTAATCTAATCTTGAGGTTTTTCTCTTTTATTGGCAAATAAAGAAATCTATTAGCAGTATGATGTTGAAAGATCTCTTTTCGTTTGTTGCAGAATATAGTCTTTTGATTCCTCCCATTGTTAGTAACTTCAAAATGACCCCAATCTCCATTCGTACATTAGTGTCAATCAAATTTTTCTTGGTAGACCCATTTGTTTGATACGAAAGATTTGCGCATAATCTTCGCCAGCGATTGCGTTGGAAACGAAAAACAATAAACCGGATTCATCAACTAGTTGATTGATAATTAATTAATTGCATACTGCGAAGGCGGCCATTGCATCGCCCCTAACCATATTCACATTATAATAGTATTACACACAAATCTAATTTATGTATGATAATAATGTTTAATAATAATATAGTATATGATACTCGTCTTCTTACCACGTTGCAACGAAGATTTAGCTCATGGTACCTAAGCACCAAGTGGGAGATCAAGATCAAGATTAGATTATTATTAGTCGCTGCACTTCTTATGGTGTATCCAAAATCAAACTAAGTAACGCCTTTCGGCTATGTAAATTACTGTCTAAACTAAGAAATTTAAAGAAACTTTGAATGATTTAAAGTTGGCAAGTTCTATAGTCCCCGATGATAAAACTATTCTCACACTCTTAGAGAAAACAGAGAAATTGATTGAATAACAAAAACAAAATGAAAAAGCTAAATATGCAAAATTTTTCAAATAAAAAGAATACTATATAACGCTGCACTTGAATCCAATATAAATATAGAATACATGTTAAAATACTTGTTACAATATTATGAATGAAGAATGCTCGCTAGTTATTGTTACTGTTACTGTTATTGTTACTACTGTTATCTCCATCTCTATTCTCATTTTCAGGCTTATTATCTCCATGACGACCATTATTTGAATCTTCAGACATCGGGGAATCATCAAAAAGATTTCTTAACTTGAAACTTTCAAGAACGTTATTATCATCTGCATCTGTGTCGCGTTCAGTCAGTCTGGTTTCGTCTACTTATCTAATAACCCCGCTTCTTCATCGAGTTCATTGTCATAATCATCATCAGACTCTTTAATGTCATCATACTCATCAACTAATATAGTTTCATCCAAGTCATATATTTCGCCAACTAATCCTTTAACAACAATCATTATCTCATCCAATCTATTATAGATCATGTGAGATACTAGCAAGGACAAAATATTTAATTGACCATCGTTACTAAAAAATTTTCTATGATCCAACTGGTCTGCTATTGATTGTTGTTCAGGTGTCTTCTGACGACTATAGAACCGTTCACTTAGAGAAATTCTATTGATTCCCCACTGATTTCTTAAAAGCTCCAAATGTTTCACCGAAATATTAGCCTCAGTAATTTTTGGTAACGCGTCTTTAGTTCGTAATGCATCTGATGCCATATGAATAGTGGAAAAGATCTCTGCCTCTAAATCAGAATAACAAAATCCAATACGTCTGATAATTATTGAGATCCATTCCTGTGGTTCTTCTAATTCATTAAATGCTAACAATAACATTAAATAAAGTTGTACTGCATCAGTAATTAAACCTTGCAATCTTAAGTACTTACTTTCTGGCCAATACCCTGCAACCGGCAACTCAAATTTCAATGGCATTATTAGTTTGGATAAACTAGCAATGCTCATAAACAAATATCTAAATCTAGCTAATAAGATATCATGTCTTTCTTGAATATGGAAATTGGAATCGACTGACCGTCTTAGAGCAAACTTAGTAATATCACAATGAATATTTCCGATTTCTGATAACGAACTGGCTAAAATCCTTCTGACTAAGCGCTTGGATGATTTTGGTGTAGGCACCACAGCAGTCAAGGATCCAATAGCTAAGCCAATAACAACTCCAATAAATCTTAGATATGCTGGTCTAAACCCATATCCTACATTTGCTGATTTATTGTAGGTAGCATCCACCCACGAAGTACCCAACACTAATACGGTCGTAACTGCAAACAAAATCTGTGGCAACAATGTTAGATGAACTGAAAAATGTCTGAAATATGCAAAATAAGCAAACAACACTGCAGTTACTGCTCCATATCCGTAATAATTACCAGAACCATTACCACACGAGATATACCAACCAACCATACCCACAAGACACCCGAAAAATGTGTAGAAAAGTTTGGAAAAGAACACGTATATCGTTTGACCAGTGCTTTCACTAATTGACACAGCAATCATAATAACCAACCAAACCATCCTGTTACTATAATACCATTCAGCGGTGGTTCTTACAAAATATGGAATTGCTCCAATACAAATCAATCCTCCAGCTCGTATCCAAAACCAGAATTCATCAGAAATGAAAAACTTGAATAAACGTAGGAAATATAGTCCAAGGAATTGTATTATATTCAGTGGGGGTAAATTGTCTGCATTTCTAGTTTGCACCAGGCTCTTTAAATAGTCCGGCATTCCTTCATCTAAAACGCTCGATAAATGTCTCGGTTTGGAGTATTTGGTTTTAGAGAAGAAACTAATGAACTTTGGAATTGGTCTCCTTTCATCTAGATCAGCACAAAGGTTTAGAACTTTCATAATATTAACGGATTGATGCTTAGCAATTTGAAGAAATAAAACACCTTGACTTATTAAAAATAATAACGATTCCTCCGACTTTGTGTTATCAAACATAAGGCTCTTCAAAGCATCAACATCTTCATGTTTGGAAAGTTCCTTTTCAATCGCTTCTTTAGCTCTTTTGACCCTTTCATGCATTTCTTTTTGCTTAGCAACGTGCTTTTGCCATTGTCCCGGAATCCACGCGTAAACTCGAAATTTATTAGCAGCAGTTAACCAATCATTAATAGTCCTCAAACCTACATTTGAAGCTTCTACCAATGAAGTAAAGTAGATGGTTATCAATTTGGCAATATTATCAATTTCATTAATGGAAATTCTATGATTTTTTCCATGATACATGATTCTACTTCGTAAAATTTTCATCCTTCTTCTTGATTCAAATTCACCAACTCTCTTATACGAATCTTGTATTGCGCTGAATAATTTGGCATGACCATGGGCTAAAGAGGAAGCATTTGATTTCCTCCTTGCTATTGCAAAATCATCTTTGGCAAAAAATGTACGTTCCTGCAATAACTGATAAAAGTATGCATAACTAGCCGAAGCACTTATTACATTTTTTATAAGGGATCTGAATTCACCAACATCACCGACATCAAATCTTCCATACGAGAATTCCAACCATATTGTGGATGCCACGATTTCTATTGGTCCAAACTTACTTCTTAAAGCAGTCATATCTTTTTTGAAGCTTTTGTAATTGGCAAAGTTTGGAGCTGAGGGTTTCATAGTTTTAAACATGTTCATATTATTCTCACAAGCAGTTATTAAATCAGAAATGCATTTAATTGAACCCTCAAAATACATATAATTGGAAGTTGAAGGATAAATAATGAAAGAAGAAGCAATTTTCAACACCAATGATATACCCATTGGTATAATCACTTGGTAGCCCACTTTTAAAGGCTGGTACAATGGCGAAAAATGCCCGTAACAGGAAAAAATTACAGAGCCTATTTGCCCTGCAACATACGTAAGGCTCCAAAGTGGGTGCAACCTTTGTCTCATGTTACCCAATATGAACGTACAAGTAATCATTGATAATATTGTTATAGCGACAGTTCTTGTTTTAATGTATCTTCCAGAGAAGATTTGTTCGGTTACACATTGTTGCAATTGTTCACCCATTTGACATGTACCTTCTTCTATTAATTGCTGAACAAGCTCCTTTTCAGTTATTCCACCATGTATATCGTTGATAATTTTTGATCGTACCACATGGTGAACGAATGCAATCATCAACCCAATGAATCCTGCCAAACTAACCAATATATTCATTATAATTGATGCACCACCAGACACAGATATAAATCCAATAATCAATGTCAAATACGCCGCACTGCCTAGCCAATGACTTGTCTTGGGGACTATCGTCAATATAGCACATGACCATACATAACACCAAGTCCGAAACACAATTCTAAATGATGCGTAATTCAAATGCTTAACAATATAATTAGGATATACAATATCCCAACCCTTTCTCCAAATACTTTTCTGCCTTTCGGGTTCTTCTTTTATTACTGTATTCATTAGATTTCTTTTATCTCCATCTGGAAAATACGTGTTTGCTATGCCATCCTCTTGATTATGTTCTTCAATATCATCAAGAGTTATTGGATTCGGTACGTCTGTTGGCCCAACCGATGACGAAGAAGATGATATAGAAGTCAAAGATTCTACCTCATTTGTATTGCGTCCGGCAGACATATATGGTTGCTATTTGAAAATGCGTAATTCTGGAAATTTGAACGGTTTTGATGGTTCAACTTTGCTGCTGTTGATCGGAGTTTTTTCGATTGTTTATTAAACCGGATTTTTCGAATATTATTATTGGGGAGAAAAGCGGAAAAAAATGACAGTAAATAGAACAATCTTTGTTTTCCACAGTCTATAAAAAATACATTTCCGTAAGTCACATGTTGCACATTTTATGATAACTTCATTTCATACCACGTAGTAATCACCGGGTTGCAATGAAGAAAGTTTTGGATAACTTTTTAGGAAAGTGAAGCAGCCTGCATTAGTTAATAATATTGGTTGGTAAATGCCGTTTACAACGCTCTTTACCCAATTCGGCCACTAATGCGATACCGATTGTTATCTCTCGCAAAAGACCGAATAATGTATTATATATAGCCAGTCCTGAATCCACAAAATGCTTTCTTGTTTAAATCGTTTCAGCTACAATTATTTCATATAATGGCGAAGATACTTACTCAAGAACAGTTTCAAAATCATATAGTTTCTCAATATACAGATGTCATTGGTGAAAAACTCGGTGGCAAAGTCTTATCATTCTCGGATCAGTGGTTTGCAGATGCGGAGAATTTGATCAAACCTAAAGCACCAATTAGAGACGCCACGAAATTCGTATATTCGGGTGCTTGGTACGATGGGTGGGAAACCAGAAGACATAATGAACAAGAGGCAGACTGGGTAATTTTCAAAATGGGAGTTAGTTCAGCTAAACTTATTGGTTGTGAAGTTGATACCACATTTTTTAACGGTAATCATGCCCCAGCAATTTCGGTTGAAGCCGTACAAATATTTGATGATGATTTCCTGAATATCAAGGAAAGTGACTGGGAACCAATCATTCCTAAAGTTGAATGTGGTCCAAGTCAGAAGCATTTTTTTACTAGAGATCAACCCACTACAAAGAATTATACTCATGCGAGATTGCGAATGTACCCGGACGGAGGTATAGCCAGGTTCAGACTTTATGGAAGTGTTATTCCAGTAACGACTGATGAGAAGTCAATTATTGATTTAGCTTCAGTTCAAAATGGTGGTGTTGCTATTAAATTCAGTGATCAGCATTTTGGTACTGCTGATAATTTATTGTTACCTGGACGTGGTCACGACATGTCAGATGGATGGGAAACTGCAAGATCAAGAGAACAAGGCCATACAGATTGGGTTATTATTAGATTAGGGGCTCCTGCTAAGTTAAATGAAATTGTCATTGATACTGCACATTTTAGAGGTAATTATCCACAAAAGATTAATGTTAAAGGAACTAAAGTTGATGATGAGAATAAGATCAATGATACTGAATGGGAAACAATTGTGCCTGATTCCAAAACTGGTGCTGATAAAGAGCATTCTTTCAAAGTTACAAACATCGACAAAGTCTATTCTCATGTAAAATTAACTATTATTCCTGATGGTGGTGTTAAAAGAGTTCGTGCTTTTGGCTTTAAAGCATAGATTGGTAGGAAAAAAATTTTATAGTGACAGTAAATACTTCGAATTTCTTGATGAATAGATTATTTGCATTAATAGAGCAAAGAGTGCCCGTCATAGATATTTCTGTAGAGAAAGAATATTTAGCTTATGAATCCCAATTACTAGTTGTTAATTTTTTAAAGTCCATACTTGATTTTAATCCGTATTATGTTAATTTATTTCTACGCAAGTACATTCAGTGCTTAAGCCAAGGTAGCGAAGAGATAGCAGACGAAATATACGAATTATATTGTGATCCACAGGTTCTTAATAGTAAAGAGCCCGATCCTTCACATTCAGATATCATAAAATATTACATTAATGGTTTGAATATATCATACAGTGGAAATGAGAGCGAATATATCGTAATCAAAGAATCTCCAAAATTGATATCAGGAAGTAATACCACAGGATTGAGAACTTGGGAGGCAGCATTATATTTGTCTAATTACCTTAATGATGAGGTAAACCCGCCTTATGATTTCGCAAATAAGACAATTTTGGAGCTTGGATGTGGTACAGGCTTGGTAAGTCTAGCACTTGCGAAGAAATACCACAACAAAATCGGTGAAATAAATCAAATTGTGCTGACAGATGGCTCAACCAATGTATTTGATAATTCGAGCGAAACATTAAAGTTGAATAATATGGAGTCGTCATCATTGATACAATTTCAACAACTAATATGGGGTGAGCCGATTACGATTAATTCCAAGATCGATGTAGTTGTAGCTGCCGACATAACGTATGATTCCAGGATACTAGAACCATTATGTATTTCTATAAATGACTTTTTCATACACAGGGGTCTAGAGTACTCAATAATTGCCGCAACTATTAGAAATAAAGACACGATAAATCAATGGGAGATAGAGTTGGACAAATGGTTCCCAAACAGATGGACGATAAAGAATGCGGTACTTCGACCGGAGTTAATTCAATCCATTTGTTTGTTTAATAAGAATACTCCAGAAATACGTATATATGAAATACACAAGTAATAGTGGCTCTGGTAGATTGCAATGTCGATTTCCTGTATATAAATGCGTCCAATAGAATTGGTTTTCTGTCTGCTTTGGCCGAACGAAACAAAACCAATTCAGTTTCATTTATCCACACAGTGAAAAAAAAATTTAATAAGGAAACGAAAGCAAGTTCAACATAAACCAATATATATTCATCAAGTAACAATGCCTTCCCTTCCAAAATTCCCATTTCCAGTTTTAAAGACGTACTGGCCATATGCTATCGGTGGTATGTACAATTAATTTTTTGTTCAACATATGGATATCCTGAAACCAACTGCAGGAAGAGATTGGCGCCAAATTGAATACTGAAGAATTGACATTGCATGACAGAGTAGAATCAAAGCTTAGGGTGATTGAGTACTTAATGACTTATATCTTAAAGGCCTTCCTTCAAACTGGGCTTGACTACTCCAAAATAATAAGTCGAAATCAGAATGTCGAATTATCATCAACAGCTGAAATGAGCTCCAATTTTCAAGCAATTCCACGTGAGTCTTGTTCAATGAAATCATCAATACTAACATTCTTTCTAGCTGGAATTACATACTATTTAGTTTACAAGGCATCTATTGCTTCAATGAACTCAGATGAATTCATTAATGATCCAAGACATCCAAGATTCAGATCTGGTGGTAAATACATTGATTTAAGTAAAAGAGATGAACAACATTAGAGCGGTGGTATAACTAAGATGACTTTTTTGTTCAATATTTATCCATATAAGAGTTTATAAAGAATACACAAATATTTACAGTTTGCTGATTTTGAATTCCTGTGAGTTTTCCCTGAGTCGTACAACTTTCGCCACATGGAAGGTATTGCAATTTAATGAACCGCCAATTAATTATTGTAGATGGATGAAATCTATTTTATGATTAGAAATCACTGCAAGGTTCCTTGTCAAGTTTTCGAAATCCGAGTGACACATATCTAATGGTAGTATCTTATTCAAGGCTTCTTATGTGATCACCTACGATGAAGGTATTGTAAAATAGCTAATATAAAGAAGTTTTGTTTATGGGCTACTGGATCCTTTTCGTACTACCAATATTGATAGAACCTCTACGTACCACCAAGATTGATATTCAGAATTGGGCTCAGGGATGAGCCATTCATAACTGCCAATCCCTTTACTTGTCACCAGAGTAGTCATATTCACTTGTATCTATTACACATGTATCGTCAAAGTAGTCTGCTTCTTTGCAGGCAGTGTTGTAGAGCTATACAAGCGACCAATAAAACCTTTATTGTAAGTAAGCAAATCTTTTTTTTTTCCGTTATTCATCTGGGGCAAATCTATATGGGAACCAAATTAGTCATCCCTCTCAAACATTATTCATGGTAACTATGCTATTCAGAAATCAGCTACTCCAAAGTCATATTTATAGACGGTTTCTTTCGTTCAAAACATTGCCGACCCCAAACGCAAATGCATTAAAGTTTATCTCCCCAGAATGCAAAATACTACCTATTCCGAACAAGACATTTGAATTCACATCCACATTACAAGCAATCCATTCTCCATTAGCTTTGAAGCTTTTCAAGATTCCAGGCGTTAAATCCATTATGTTGGGGTCTGATTTCCTCACAGTGAACAAGCAAGATCATGTGAATTGGGCAAGCTTACGTCCCGAGGTAATTGAAGTAATGGATGATTTTTTGAAAAGCAGCAAACCAGTGATAACCAAAGAGTTATTGGAAGAAGCTAAGAATCAAGAGGTGAATGAAGATGATTCAGAATATGTTTCAATGATCAAAGAGTTGATAGAAACAAGAATTAGACCAGCTATCCAAGATGATGGAGGAGATATAGAATTTAAAGGATTTGATGAAGAAACGGGAACTGTATTTTTGAAGCTACAAGGTGCATGCAAATCATGCTCTGCTAGTGACGACACATTAAAGAATGGTATTGAATCCATGTTGAAGCACTACATCGAAGAAGTTCGAGAAGTTGTGCAGATTTTGGATCCAGAAGAAGAAATTGCGATGAAGGAACTTGAAAGGTTAGAAAACCAATTAAAACTGAAATCATCATCCAATGAAGCTCCTCCATCTCTATAATTCCTTATTATTTATTCTATTTATTGTCATACACAGTTAATTTCCTTTATTAATCTCGTTGAAAATTTCTTGACGTAGTATGTTAGATTGATAAACTTTTTCAATCTGTCTATTTGATTCTTTCAATAAACCGTCGTCAATACATTCTTTCCCGAGACATACTCTAATTTCTTCAAATAAGTCATTTAACCAACTATTTGTGAAACTCATCCAATTTCTGGAAACTTGATTAAAACCTATTACCCAGCCCAAGCTGAATAAAGCTATACATGCATTGCCACTAAAATCAAAGAATTGATACCCCAAAATTGATAGTATGGAAATTGGTAGTTGCGTACTGACGAAAGCTTTAGCCAAAATATTGTACACTACTGGCTGAACCTCCATAGCTATTCTCTTATTTATTAAGTTGTTCTTGATACTAAGTAATGGATTGCTTATATTTTCATCTTCAGGAAGAATCTTTCCTCTTAGCACATTGAACGTCTCGATGCTCTTGTTCATGAAATTAATACTGAAGAAATCTTTTATATCATATTCAACGTTATCATTTTTATAATACAATTTCCACCAATTCAATTGTTTGCGGAAAAATTCTCTTGTTGCCGGTTCAAACTCGCATATTAATTCTGAATTGACTAAATCAACAAATTTTGAAATCTCAATATTGATTATCGCTTTATTTTCATCAAACGTGGAAGAATGTGCGTTTAATTTTTCTTGAATGTGAAATTTAATGTTCTGTAGATACCAGGAACTCAAGACATCCGTTCTCAGGTACAATTCTATTACTTTGAATAATTCGTAAACATTGCTGCTAACCATATTATCAAGATATATATCTGACGCTTTAACATCGTTCTTAATAAACTCCATAATTCCTTTAAATGCTAAATTACTATTAACTTTGATGATATGACTATGTATGTTTCGGTCAATGGATATGGGAGTCGATTCTGAACTAGAGGGTGTATACTCCGTATTATCTATAACTTTCAAGATCATTTTATTTTGAATTGAAGGTGGGAACGGCTTATTTATGCTATCCATTTGGCTGCAAACGTTGATCAAAAATGAATACTCATCCGTTTTGGAAAGATCTGATACCTCCTCAATCGAAATATCATTAGAGACTTCTTGCTGTTGGTTGCCATAGGTTGGTCTGTACGAGCCACTTAAAATTGGTGAAGGCACCTGAAAAGCGTGCTTTTGACCATCTGCAGGCACTGATCCGTCCCCGTACTTAAATTTGCTTGGTCCTTCTCTAGACATAATTTGTTTCAACCATGTAAAATTGTTTTCAGCTAATGGATCGGCAAGTAAAGCTTCTATAATTTTGGAGTTTTCTTGTGTTGATTTATCACCATACATCACACCTATTTTGATGATCTGGGGTTCGTGCCTTTTTTTTATTAATTTATTATATTGAGATACTTCATTGCTTATAATGGTGTCTTGGGGGAATGAACTTTTATAGTTGTTAAGATTATATGTAAGTGTCTCGTTGTTTTTGTTTATCAATGTGAGACTAATAAACCTATTGAACGGATTTCTTTTAGTTAATCTAAGGTTAACAATTGATCTCCTATAATGATTTATTAGAATCATTCCATTGGTGATAAGTGAGTAATTCTGGGTTAATTACCAACTTGATTATTGATTGTGTTTTGATTAAATACGACAATGGTTGTCAGATTGATTGATTGAATTGATTGGCTGTAAATTCTCATTTTGTTTTTACAACCAAAGCGAAGTTGGAAAAATATTTATATGCAGTACCCTCAAATTGAGTCTGAATTTCAGTAATATGGCTGCAATGGAGTAGGAGGTTTATAGGCTGACACTGAAGGAGAAACGTATAGAAATATTAATAAAACAAATGAGCTTATAGTCGTACAAGTCTGCTGTTTTAATTAAGTGCTACTCAGGGCTTTCTTGAATAAAATGTTGTCTCCGGCAAAAATTTTGGTTTGGAACTGATCTAATATGAAAAGTGTGAGAACTGAAATAGGTAATACACTTTGAATACAGATACAAAGAAAGTAAATATCACGTTAGTTATTGAATTAGAAGTGGAGGGTTGATTCTAGATTTAATTGCTTTACTCGTATGGTTAATTCTAAACCGTACGAGTATCATACGACACCTGTCTCTACCCGCTTCCCCAAACCCTAACCCGAGAAAAAAAAAAACCACTTAGTTTGGGCCGGAGGTCGACCTCCCGGTCCATGCGAATTAGAACTTGGCGTGATGCATAGCTCAGATGGTTTTAGGCTAGATCGACCTTATGGTACCGTGCAAGAGTTAAATACGTAGAAAGGTTCATATTTGTGCATGTTCATATTTGGCACAAAATCGTTCCTTCCCCTAGGAAGAAACGACGACATCAGAGTTAAAACATCAATTGAGAGAGTTTTCTTCTTAATATAAGCTGATTATGCATTATTCGATATAGTTCTTGCAATGTGAAAAAAACAGACAATAATAAAAATATGCAAGCACAATCAAATTTCAGATTCCAAATCAAAAGATCAAATCAAACTCAAAATCTAGGAACAATTAGCGGGATAATTTCGTGTATCTTCCAACAACCTAGATTAAAGAAATACTGGCGCAATATCCTTCTTATCATACTGCTATCATATCCATAACCTCAATCCTCTACTTGGTTCCCGCATTTGACAGATTTCATGATGAATCAACAGGCAAACAAAATATACAAGGTGCTAAAGAAGTATGCAACCTTCATTGGTCCAGGCTTAGTTGTCAGCGTAAGTTATATGGACCCCGGAAATTATTCAACTTCAGTTTCATCAGGTTCAATATATAAATATAAGCTATGTTTTGTCATATTCATGGCTAACATATTTGCAGTAATTTTACAGTCTTTATGTGTCAAGCTAGGTACCGTGACGGGATTAGATTTGGCAGAAATGTGTCGATTACATTTATCCCCAAAATTGAATATTTTCATGTACATTTGTGCTGAAATTGCCATTATTGCAACCGACTTGGCTGAGGTAGTTGGCACTGCTATTTCGTTAGAAATCCTATTTGGCATTCCCTTGCTATATGGTGTTTTAATTACTGTGTTGGATGTTTTGATCATTCTAATGGCTTATCGTAAAAACGGATCAATGAGACAAACAAAAATTTTTGAAATATTGGTGTCAATTTTGGTGAGTGCAACTTGTATCTGTTTTATAATTGAGTTATTTAAATGTGATTTTGGACAAGGAGCTGGTTGGGAAATTTTTAAGGGATTCTTACCTTTGAATAAAGAAATTTTCGAAGAATCTACAGCATTATTTTTGAGTTGTGGTATTGTGGGGAGTACAGTTATGCCTCATTCTTTGTATTTGGGCTCTGCATTAGTTCAACCACGATTGAAAGATTTTGATGAAAAGCATGGCATAAAACAAATAACCGATGGTATGCCGTCAAATGACTCTGTGGAGAGCATTCCAGATGTCCCTACATCTCGTCTTCGTAGAATCTCAAACGGTTCATTACTAGCACTAAAATACAAACCTTCATATTCTGCTATAAAATACTGTTTGAATTATTCATACGTTGAACTAGTGCTGTCATTGTTTATCATTGCAGTGTTTGTTAATTCGGCAATTTTGATCGTGGCCGGTTCAACCTTACACGGTAAACCAGACGCTGCTGACGCCGATTTATTATCCATATATGAAATGCTATCACACTACATCTCACCGGTCGCAGGTCTTATATTTGCATTATCCATGTTATTCTCAGGCCAAAGTGCAGGTATTGTATGTACAATGGCTGGACAAATCGTATCAGAAGGCTTCATAAATTGGACGATAGAACCATGGAAAAGGAGAATCATAACAAGAGTCTTAGCCATTTTTCCTGTTATTGTTGTTATTGGTGCGTTGGGCCGTGAAGGAGTGTCCAAAGTTATGAACTCTTCCCAAGTGGTATTAAGCTTCATACTACCCATTGTTTCAGCACCATTAATTTATTTTACATGTAAAAAAGAATACATGACCGTCTATGATACTACAGGACCCAGTGAAACAAGTCCATTAATAGAACCAAACGAGAGTTCAACAGATCATAGTTTGAAGACGATAAGTTTTGAAAATGGAACCTTTTTACGCGTCCTAAGTATTCTGACCTGGATCATAATAACTTTTTTAAACATTTATTTAATTATTGCCTTTGCAAACGGAGCCGATATTTAAAGAAGCCATATAGATTATATATAATACAAACAACAAGAAGATAAGAAAAGTAATGAATCTTTATTGGAATCTACCCACTCTTCTTTTGCTAAAACCGGAATTTTTAATACTAGGTAACCTACCTGGTTTAACCATTGATGTGTTGACGCTAGCAGCACCTCCACTAATTAACCTATTTAGAGGCACTCCAGGTAATGTACCACTAAATTCAGATACCAAGACGGGTATTTTTTTACTAAATTCAAAAGTAAAATCAGCGGGGTTTAATTTGAATAATTGTATGGCCAAAGTAATAAGTTTTTGTGTACGGTTATATAATCGATATTCCATATGATCTGGAGCTAATGGATTTCGAACATCACTTTTGGCGTATCTGGTTTGCCGTAACTTATTTAATTTTAATAATGAAGCCGATATCAATCTTTGAAGCTTTGTAGGATCGACTAATTCCTGACGCCTTTCTTTCAAAAGTCTTAATTCTTCTATTTTGGAAGGATTCCATACTACCAAGTTGGCAATATTTATTTCATTTGAGCTTGGATTTTCCTTGACTATTTCATCTCTCGACTCATCAATTTTTTCTTCATCATCTTCTTCTTGTGACTGTTCCTGTTCAATCTCTTCCTCGGTCATCTCCACATCCTCATCTCCAATAAATCTCTTTTTTATTTTTTCAATTTCAGCTAGTCCTATATGATTAAGCCAAATATTAGCTCTCAATTTCTCCCCCACAATTGTACCTTTCAGGTCCCTGGAAGGTAAAAAAGATCTATAATTATTACCAGGTCCCCAAACAGTAGTGGCATTAGTTGACAATTCATTACCGCGTTGCTGTAAAACTGTTAATTTTGGCTTTTGTAAAGGAATAAGTGCATTTGTATTGGTTTGATTAGGTAATAAACTAGCTGGTTTCAAAGCTGTCGATTTGTATGATAACCAGGTTGGCATGGCTATAGTATACCAAGTGGGATGAAAAAAGTCATATAAAATATTTGTTGGATGATCTAATGGGGACGGAATCTTATTGCTTGCCGGTGATAATGTTTCTAACGTCAAATCAGATGCAGAATCTTTAACATTAGGAGCCACTTGCGCAATTGAATATGGTTCAGAAACTATTGTTTCATTGTTATCCAACTCCGATTTTTCAACAATCGAAGAAAATAATGGCTGAGCTCTCTGCTTCACTACGGGAGCTTGATGGTTATAAGAATTTGAATATCCCTGAGATTCAGATTCTTCCGTTTTCGATACGTACGTCACGACTTCACCGTTTGTTAAATTATACGTCGTGAAGATTCGATTAAATTCTTCCTCTAATTGAACTTCTAAGTCATTCTTGACTTCTGGGAGCTGTTTGCTAAACACAATTCTATTCCCAACTTCCCGCAATAACAACTCTGTTGAAAACTTATAAAAGAAATCGTACTCCTTATATTCTCTAGATCCTGCTTTTGATTGGTTTAATAAAACTGATGAGACTACTTTAATATCATGGTAAAGCCTATATGGCGAATTTTTATACTTGCCACTTTCATACTGCTGCTCTATACTTGTTAAATTATCGTCTGCATTGAATTTTTTCAAAGACTTAACTATTTCCATAGGATTCTCTTGATAAAATCCAATAGGTAAAATACTAGATGTCAAAACATCGCCTTTTGTATGTTTATAAACGGCAAACAAATCACCTAAGATTTTCTCAACTATAGTGGAGTTAGTACATAAATCAATGTGAGATAATTTCTTGAATGAGCACATACATGAATATTCATTCTCTTTTTCAATATCTTTTGTCATAGTAATTTGAGTTTTGCAGATAAAACAGAAAAAATTGTTGTATCTTTGTTTCTGTTGATGTTATACATTTTATTTTTATTTTTTTGTTGGTTGAATAGAGTGGACAAAATATCAACTAAAAAAACCTCTAACAAACTAATACTCATTTTCTCACTCTTTTGGTTCAGACACATATGATGTAAACCAGGTTTCAGTCAGTCTACCAATTTGGAGCCCATTAGATGTAATTCCCAAGATCTCGGCTAAACCATCAAGTACGACTTCGCTAGGATAACCTTTTCTTTTGGTCCATGATATTACACCTTCCCATTTTATTAAACTTGGGTTTTGAGATTGGGTAGTTGATATCCTTTGTAGAATCTCTCTACTCGATACTTTAGCGACCTTGTTACAAACTTTCAGAACAATTCTAAGTTGCTTCCTCTTGAAATAGTTCATTTTAGTAAGAATAAACGGATTAGATAGGTTTGCTAGTTGAGGAGATAGTTGTTGGTCAAGATTATCTGTTGAGGACTTGTGTGAAGAAACCTGGTCTCTCGAGTCGTCATCGATATAGTCAGATAGTTCTAATGATTCATCATATAAAGTAAAACTCCATTCGCTGGATTGGGTCTTTTGCATTGGTTTGTTGGTACAAGAAGGTGCCTGCCAGAATTCAACGATTCACGAAGTTTTGCAACCCTATCTTTTGCCAGTTTTGCACGAAAGAATAACATCATATAACCACGAAAGAATATATAACATCCCATGCAATCATGAACACATTCTCTGAGCAGCTTGTTCTCAAAATCAATAGGTTACGTCGTGTCATTTCTGCCCAAGAGCTAAATGACCAGTATCGCAGTATTAGGCTTTTACATGTAGATAATGCTCGTTTAACAACACTTTAAATGCAGCCAGTTGAAGCTAGTGAGATGAACCGTTTTCGCCAGGGCTTGCTTCCAAGCCGACGAAATTCGCAAATGCATCCTGCTGCAGATTCAAATAAAGTTTATTAAGTGAAGGAACTAGAAGCAGAAAATCAGTCATCTACAGAATAAACTACAAGTTTGAAGAAATGTTCAAGTCACAGGAGAAGCCATATACCCCAATCTACGATTCACACCAAGTTACAACTGAGTCACCAATTACATAGTTGTGCGTGAATGCGTAACTCCTAGGTGTTGGGTAACCCATAGGGGATGTATCACTTAGGCAATTGATAACCATAGAATTTCCAACAGGAAGTAAAGAAATTCATAGTGCGTAGCTTCTGAACATATACACAATAGCCAGATAGTTATCTTTGAATTGGGAAATATGGTAACTGGAACCATTACGTAGACCATATCAAATTGGGCCAATTTGAATAATGCTAAATCAAACTTTTCAATGTCCACTTTCATCGACGAAAGGTTGTGGTGGAGTCTCAGAAGAGGACGTAAAAGCAACTCTTGATAATATCAATCCCGATAAATATAGCGAAGTCTTTGGAATTCCTAATTATCAAAGTCAATAGATAAAATAACATTGGTATACAAGCGTTAATGAAGGTATCTCCTTACACGGTGATTGTTACTATTTTATATGTGTATGTAGTGGTGAATAAGAAAAACTGAAGTTGGCTTCGAAGTGTAATGTTTGATAATTGCTTATGTATTATCGTTAATTATCCTCATTGCTCTTTCCACTTTGACACTGGTCTTACTATTTCAAGATATTACCAGAGATAGATTGAAAATCTAATTATTATTTTACATTTATTACTGTCTGAAGGGTCTTTTTTTACCCCTTACCAAACTTGAGTATTCCTTGTTCATAATTCTTACCCTACTTTTTTACGTTTACATATTTTGTTGACCTACATTCATTCTTCTGAAAATAGCTGATAATGCATCATGAAATACGTGTCTATACAACTTACTACTATCTACACGTGCCAGAATCTATTTAATATCGTCCTTAAATTTGTGCCCAAGTGGAGAAGATCTAGTTGCAAAAGAAAAAAAAAATGCATTGCAACAAGTGATACTCGTTCTATCTCTAGAGTCGTCCCTCGTGTATTCAACACTCGTGCATCATTAAAAATATTCATCGTCATCGCTTGCTTCAGATTCGTTCAATAATCCAGCTTTCAACAATATGTGATCCCAATCACTGAAAAGTATCACAAAAGTCTCACTCAATGCAATCAAAAACATTCCGCTACCTATCCCAATCCATAATCCGTACAATTCCCACCCCAAATTTTTACTTAAAACTAACGCTAATGGTAATGCAAATGCATAGTATGCAATGAAATTAATGAGCCCTCCGATTTTCTGTAAGCCCTGTGCTCTTAAGATGCCGCTGTTTACTGAAGCAACACCATCAAAAATTTGTAAAATGGAAACTAACGGGTCCAACAAGTTTTCAATAATTATAATAACTTGCGAATCATTGGTGAATATACCGGCAATTTGTTTTCGACACGTAAATAATGCAATACAATTAAATGTTGCAACAAATAGCGCACCCATCATGGCAACTTTCGTGGAGATGATTGCACCCCGCATGTTTTGACCCCCAATAAAATTTGCAATTCTTGTTGACGCTGCAATGCTCACGGCAAAAGGAATCATGTACATCAATGACGCAATACTCGACACCGCACTTTGCGCAGCCAATTGAGTAGTACCAAAATATGATGCAAATAAGGTCATAATTTCGTATGCCATGTATTCCGATTCAATCATAACTATACCGGGAACAGCTAAGTGACAAATCTGGCTCCAATTTGAGAAAATATCCTTCAAACTCGCAACACCAAACCAACACTTTCTTCCATCAATAAACCGCACATAAAGTATCATTAACAAACTCATCAACCAAAAATTAACAGCGGCAGCTATAGGAGCACCAATAAACCCCAATCCATACTTTTGGTTCCAAACGAGAAACCAAGATAGACAAATGTTGATGGGAGCACTGATAAACAATACTCCGGTACCTGCCTCGAAAATTCCCTGAGCTTGTAAAAACCGTTTCAGGTTCTCAAAAAATATGTATCCTGGTGCACCCAATATCAAAATCCTCAAGAACCGAGCTGTCAAATCCACAACTTCTGGGTTATCAATTACAAACTTCAATACCGATGCAGAGGTCCACCAAAAAAACCCACATGGAATAAACAAAACCCACGAAAACATAACGCAACGTTGTACAAATGTACACATCAATTCGTAATTTCCAGCTCCATAAGCCTGGGGACATAGTGTGTCCAACGCCGTTGCCGTACCCTCGAATATGGCAAATGTGATCGTTGACGTCATGGTGGCTAACGAAACGGCCGCTAGTTCATTAGTGCCTAGCTTTCCAACGACAATCAAGCAAACAATGGAGAAAAAATGCTCCAAAATAAATGCAAGAATCAACGGCAATGCGTGTCTAAATAGCGTATGTACTTCAATGACGTAATTTGTCTTCAAATTCAGGAAATTCCCCCATCTGGAACGTAAGGAAGACACAGTCGATCTCGATAGCCTTCTTCTGGCTATTTCAAAATCACTATTTTCCTCATTCCTCTCCTCTTCTTCCGAATTCGCAGCAGACATTCGTCGTTGATGCTCCTCCACTAGCCAACTATGAAACGATTCCTGGTCCTCCGCAGTTTGGACCGAGCTCAAAGTTGACGGCAACGATCGGGACGTACTGACACTCGCCGCATCACTTTCATCATTATCGCTTGCAAGCTCTGATCTGTCTTCGATTAACGATAAGAAGGAACGCTGATCATCGCCTTCTCCATAAATAAATAATGGTAGTTGTGTGGATGGCGGAATAAATAGCCTCCTCTTTCTGTTATTTGTGAGACCAACCCCAGCATTAGGGTTTGCGAGTCTATTTATAGATGGAAATAAAACCATGGCTTATAAAATGACGAGTGTTAGTTAGCTGGGTAAAAGCTAGTTCTCTCTGTGATGACCATAAAGCAAGGCACTGTTGCATCATTTTGATTTTTTTTTTTTTCAGATCCATTCTTCTACAGTTGTTACATATATAAACTATAATAAAAAGATTCTTTTGCTTTATAAAGTAGTACTGAATTTAGAAAACCATCCATATGGCACCTCCTAGAATAATAGCCAACACTACAGCAGTTAATACACCAGCACCTGCTTTATCTTTACCACTAATGTTTAATTCATTCTTATTGACACTATCCTGGGTATTTGTACCGGCAGAATAATCAGTTCTATTTGTTCCACCGGTTTTTATAGATAATGGTTGTTCAACAACTAGTGACATTATAACTTCTAAAGCAGACATTTGTTCTCCTAAACCATACACATGATCCCATCCGTTAAATGCCCAATTCTGACCACATGTAACACCATCATCCCCCCCGGAACAAGATTGAGCCGCACCAGCAGCACTTGTTTCCAACCAAGGTTTTATTACTGATTCAGTTTCCGGCATAAGCAACATAGTTAAGCCAAGACATCTTGAAAACAACGAACGGAAAGATCTCTGATCATTATTACATAAATTATGGGGCTGACATGTAGTTTCTTGCATGATGCTATTGTTGAAAAAGTAAGCTGAAGCTTCAATAATTTCTTGAGTACGAGTTTGCCAAGTTGTATTGGAAGTGATATTATATAAATAAGCACACCCAGCCATAAAAACGCCATAGGTATATGACCATCTTAAATCGGTAACTGCTTGACAATTATTAGTGATCTGAGCCCCGTCATAAATACGAAGATTTCCGTTATTTTCTTCAGTTAAAAACTTGACTTCGTCCATCCACTGCCACACACGCTCAGCAACAGGAAGGTAATAAGTTAAGTTATTAGTATACCTGGCTAATCTTGCAGCTAAATGGAAAAGACACCCGTTACTAATGGCATTTTTATAATCATAACCCGAATTCCAGGTAAAAATTTGCCATCTTAAACCACCTCCGCAATTGTCAGTATCCCATCTTGCATTCATTGTGTTGAATATGGCCTGTACCATTTCCAACCAACTATGAGCCTCGGGGTCGGTGAAGTTTCTTTCAACAGCTCCCATGATAGCCATACCCCAGACACCTTGATCATCATTACCTTCCGTCATCGATTGATTTGAGGGCATATAGTTAAAGTTATCACCAGCTTGATGGTACATACCATCGTATATCAATTTTTCCAAAGTTTCATTATTGGGTTGACAAAATGTGAAATAATCAACTAATCCACCGAATGCTTCACCTGCATTCCACCAATAATTGGGAGCAGAAAACATCCCAACCACACCACCATATTTCAAACCTTCGTAATAGTTCCACATTCCATCGGCCACAACCTTCGCTGCGGCACATTTGGAGTCCTTATCGTTTATATTCAATTCGACTGACTGTACAACCGATGTGAATAATAGTATCAGGAGCACACTTATTAGTTTACTTTTTAAATCTGCCAACATTATTTCTGTGTATTTACGTCGTATCTGTGATTACAGTAGCGGAAAGATCTCTTATTTTATTGCTTGTGTTGTTTTGTCTCGAGTGGTTGTAAAGTTGAAAAAGATGGTGGGTAACAACAGATCCACGCGAGTAATAGTTAATGATTGGATAACAAAAAGATATTGAAGGGTATCAACGTAAGTTGTTTATCGTAGATGTTGAGATTAGAGGGAGTATAGTGGAGTTCGTAATGTATAATCTCTATTAAGAATAATGTTGTTGAACGATGATGATTAGGATGATGAAATTGTTGTTGTTGATGTGGTACTATGGAAGTGTGTTAGATCTTGAATGAGGAAGAATCTATGTAATAATAGGTACAAGAGCTAGGCAGTGTTGTGTAAGCAAGTGTAAGCAGAAGTAAAGTCTTGCACAGAATCTGTTTATATTTATACTGCATATAATGTTAATATTTTTTTGTTTTCATTTTTTTCCTTTTTTTGATAAAATTTGATGATTTTGATTTACTATTAAACAAGAACAACGATACTACTAGCTCTACTCCCACCTAGTTACCATGTACTAATATTGCCAATATAGCCGCCGACACCACTGCTATTACCACTGCCACGAATTCAATTATAAACAAGGACCAGAAAAATAACAGGAATAAGACAATAAGAAAGCATCTAATAGATCATGTGTCGTGTGTTTACCGGTTTTAGCATTTCACAGTTTTATTTTTCTAAGTAGGAATATTTATGAACCAATGTTGGTACTTTATACTGCCATAACGATTAATTAACTCTGTTCACCCCTGTTGTTGATATATACACGTATACATATATAAAGGTAGACCGTGCAACAATCAAGATTTTGAGATAAGATGGACAATTACAATTAAGGAAAGGAATTACGACGTAATGATTAATACAAGCAAGGCTACATCTGGTTTTTATCACGTGCTTTGATTTTTTGGTTGTAAAATACTTCATTAATCTATTCCACTTGTTGATTTCTCTTTCCTCAGCTCTGTCCCCAATCAAATAAATCCAACAATTGAGTCAACTTGGTTATAATAACTCTATTATTTGCCAAAATGATCTTGTTGTCGTTCTCAACACTCTCTTCAGCGTCAACACTACTCATGAAACAACCATCATATTGTTGTTTACTTTCACCGCTGTTACTCTTGTCAAAAAACTTACTTGAGCAATCTCTATCTAACAAAACTCCGTTCCAGCCTGCTCTAATCGCTCCGATAAAATCCTTATCATGAGAATCACCAACATGCCAGCAGTTAGCAAGAAAATCACGTGGGGGGAACTTTCCCTTGAAATTAGGACTGTACTCCAGCCTATACTCACGCACAGCCACTTTATCAAAAAATGTCTTTTCCGGCTTGGAATGATTGAAATCATACGACAAGAATATACCAGGACAATGGAAATTCTCACTGCAGTGGAAATAATGCTTCAACTTCAAACTGTCCAAGATCGTCAATGCTCGTAAATCGGAATTACTCGTAATGATCGTCCTGACTCCTTTCTGCCTCAAGGCTTCCAACGTGGGAACCACATCGTCATAAACACAATACGCTTCGTCACTAGTGAAATGGTGGATTAGTCGATGACACAAGGCCATGGCTTGGTGGTCGTGCTTGTCCAATTCAAATAACCGAATCAACAACTCCTTCCACCACTGGTCACAGTGCTCAAATTTCGGGTGTCCCTTGCCGTAATTGGGATAAGCACGGGATAGTTCATCATACACGATGGGAAACTCTTCTTCAATTGATTGCAAGGATTTATTTATACCAAACTCATGGTGCGCTATTTCGTAGTATTGTTCCGTCACTGGTTTCTTGGGGGTGTATAAAGTGCCAAACAAATCGAATGATATGAAATTTGGTGGGGGGAATTTATCGTTGGTCTCTCTTATCTTTTGTACATTTTCCATTTTGAATGGCTGTGAAATGAGATGGGATTTGGTTGACACCTGCCGTATGGATCTTCTTCCGAATGTATTTCGAATCAGCATAGGGATAAATCACAGTGTAATAAGCTCCCTATAAGATATGAAGAAGAAATGCTAGCACTCTACTGGTGAAGCAAGAGACTTTTTTTTTTCTGTTATCTATAATTACTTGTGCTTCTCGTAATTTGCAACACCACTAAATCCTCACTAGTATCCCAGCTGCAGAATATTGGCAATATGAATCAGCCTAAGAATATCTCCCAGCCCCATTAATTCATTGCACAACTCCAACGGGTACTTGAATCAATACCTTTAATAATGATATCATTCTCATCGCTGTTGTATTGATCATCGTGTGTACTATCAGTGTTTTTTTTTATTGTTGAAGCTATTATTATTTGCTACCACCCTCAAAACCATAATTTGACGGAACTTATCATCTTGACTTTGGTCTTTTAGTTGTTTCTGTTCCCAGCTTCCTTAGCTACTTCTAGCGCTCTCTCAATATTTCCCACCCCGATTTTCTCCTAAAGCAATTTCCATCTTGCTTCTCACCATTCTTTCTCTTCGCCTTCTTCCGCATGATACCACTAATGATGGTGAATACTTCAAGTATAATCAAATCTAAAGTCTTGGGTATTGTAGCTAGCAATATAAAGATTTTTTCCACTAAATTGTGAGATGATAAGTACGGTATTTCAGGTACTTCTTGATTCAAAAATATTAGTGTCCAATATCAATACTCTTTAGGCAGTGGCAATATACTGTGGTGTATCCAATGATCAGCTTTCATCTTCACTATCTATCAAGTTCAATTCCTAATTAGTCTCCCCTCTATTGACTGTTGTTTTAATTCAGATGCTTGAGTTTTAGCAGATAACAAACTGCGTATTTCCATTATTCTACGATTTGTTTTCCGGATTTTGGCTTCTAAATTTGCAACCTTGCGGGCAACCTAATAAAGGTTCAACAATTTCCGCGCGATAATTAATAGAGCCAAAATTAAAAGATTTATCAGATAAAGGTTCACTTTCTTCCAATGAAAATCTTGTATTTTCATTATCAATCTATTTACCTTGTAACGCTGTAGGTATAGTTGCTAGTGAAACTATTCCCTCATCATTATGAGCTTCATTTGGGCCTGATCTTGAAAATCAACCCAAATATTGAATAAAACCTGAATTCTCCTGGAAATAGTTACTAAATTATTCTACTACTTTGTGCTATCATGATACATTTTTCTCATACTCAAAATCTTCAATTGGCACCTGCTTATTTCTAAACTCTAATTTCTTACAAATTAGATTGTCTACAGGATGCTCATGCTTCTCACTTCAGATCGAGGCAATCTGAGAAAGTTCTGCGGTCTTTAATAACGTTAGTACGTTATATATCATACTCTTGGCTCCTTTCAAGTGCGCAACTCTACTGAATGTATGAGTATCCTAAGATTCACACATTTCTAAATCTAGGCAAGTTGCTAATGCCATAATAGCAGGAAGCTTGTCCTCGGTTCCACTTTAGAAAAAATACAAGCTAGTTCCGATATACAAGCATGCTATAATTAAGGCTTCAGGATTGTAGCTCTGTTGTTGAATGTACTACGCCATTGCTTCCCGCGAAATGAAATATCACTGTTTCATCATATTCCAATCTCGTTTTCTTACATGTGAGAATCCATTTCTGGATTTGGCTTCAGGCTTCCGCATAGCACTTGTGGCGTTTAAAGACACACTATTCAATCTATTATTATTTTAGTTTTTATTAAAAAGTTCATTGTCATATCATTTAAAGAGGCGATTTGGCATGTAGCAGAATTCTTGCACGAAATGAGAACGGTGAACAACTCCATTTTTTCTAACAAGTCCCTTCAACAATTTAACAATGATATTGATAAAGTAATTTTGATTGCTTATTAGCAGAATCATTATCTTCCAAAATGGAAGAAAGCAAAACCAAAACGAGAAGCTTGTATGCAGTATCCAAAAATGATGAACTCTTAGCGCTTAATCTCTTCCGTATTAGGAATCGTTGTTACAGTAAGTGTATTTCTGTAATCTATTGAATTATGCTATACTTTGGTATGCTATGCACAAAATGCTAGTTCTATATGTAATTAATATGTACGATATCATATCATACAATTATAAAACAATTCAAACCCAATTTAAATCTATAATTGCATCGTTTACCATAAAACTTTTGATTCTCAACAGCTAGTTCCTTTTCGAGATGATCATTTGACTTGGTCAAATACCTGATCCAAGGAAAACAAGGATACTTCAATTGTTCTTCTTCCACGCTAATATAAATCAACTTCAATCCCGAATATGTGTACATAGGCAATTTGAAATTAACTTGAATATCATCATTTTGAAAATTGTTTTTGATCCTTGCAATTGCCAGCTTTCTAAATGATGGTATAGATTTACCATTAACTCCATAAAACTCGTCAAGATCTTCACAAGGATCGTCGAAATCTTGATCGCTTTGAAAGCTTCGAGTCTTGTCAATTCTTTTCAATATATACTCCAGAATTCTATCCTGCAGTATGCTTTCAGAATTGATTAGAGACATTTCGCACATCATTCTAACCATTTGCTTCCCATCTATCCTATCGATTTTCCATATTACTTCTGATGAATCTAATTTGAACGAAACTTCACCATTCTCAGTCTTGTATTTAAGATCCGTTTCAGCATAATTTAAATCAAAATAATATGGGTTTATGGGAACTTTAATTATGAGATTCTTGCAATGCCGTCTTCGCGGGAAATTGGTACTTATTGTACACATTAATTGCAATTTACTTGTTTCTTTGATAACTTTGAAAGTCGGTTTGATCATTATCAACGGCAATTTTCTGGTGTGTTTCTGCTGTTCAACTTGATATGTCAACAATATGAACTTATCATCTGGCGGAATAAAAGTAACTAAATTTTCCTCATAAACTTTCGATAATTCTATGCACTGATGAAATTGTATGTTTCTTATTGGAATGCGGTGTCTCTTTTTCTTCTTTACCTCCAAAACTGTTGATGATGAATCTGATAAAACCTCTTCTTCTTCTTGTTCCTCTTCGGTTTCATCCATCTGCAACTGATTCTCAGGCACTGGTTCAATTACAGATGACTTCGCTTTTTGATTTGGAGTGCCCATTTCCTCCTCGTCGTCATCGCTATCATCGTTTATTATCGAGGATATATATTTCTCATTAAACCCGATTCTACAAACAGGCATTCCCGATAAATATGATTTCACCACACAAGTTCCATATATTTCATTATTTTTAACCATTCCTGAACCCAAGTCGTAAACAAACTCGCAATCTTCCAAAATATCAATAAATATCTCATTCTTGGGATAAAATATCCCCTTTGGTCTCCAGTTTATAGTCAGTGAATACGTTCTTAGAATTGAACTATTGACCACATTTGATTCTTTTATGACATCCGTCTTTATTGATTGATTGTGTGTTGATCTTATATTCTTCTTTTTGTCCTTCTTCTCTTTCTTTTTCTTAGGTTTCTTAAAACTATCAACATATTCTTTCTCTTCATCATCTTCGTCGTCTTCGGAAGTAGTTCCTGAATCATATTTATCTCCTTCAAAATTCAATTTGGGCATGTTCGGTTCAACTTTAATATATTCTTCTAATAATTTATAGTCTGTCATCTGTATTACCCCGAAATCTAAGCATTCATCCACCAATTCAAAGATTAGTGTCAAATTATCCATTATAACATCACGGTCCAAAGGTTTCCTACTATGGTTCAATTTTGAATTACATAAATAATGCACCAAGATAACCTGGAAATTGTGGAGAAACATAATGACCAGCATTACATTAACATTCTTCAATGTCACTGCTAACAAAACTATACCATTGTCGCAGCGAACATATACATACGATAAGTTTCGATGGTATAGGATTGGCACTTGTTCACAGGGTTGTAAAGTGTTTAATAAACAGTGGAAATTGTGTAGCACTGTTTGATCTGACGGGAGATAGTCGTGGTATCGTCGATTTAGTAGCGATTGCGGTTTGCTGTACTCGTCCGATGTATATGAATCTGGTAGATGTAACACATAGAGTGCTGAAATCATGACCAGCAACTACCTTTTAATTATTTGGTTTGCTTACTCTTTTCTATCTTCCGTTCGCCTTGTTTTTTTTCTCTGCCTATCAAATGATATCTGATTCAAACTGAACTACATACATATTCATACATACAGACAAACTTCACATTATCACAACAATATCAGTTAACTTTTGACTAATGTCGAAAATATTACCAATATTACATGAAGAATCCATTCGTAATGGATTGAAAGCAATAAATAGTCTTGGATTCCCACATTGGACATTGACAGTTTTAGATGAAACGGCTCCAACCACTCATGTGCTTGAAGTTCATTATCATTTACCCACTTTCAAAATTACATGGCAATTCTTGAATAAAATTGCGGATCATGCTCAGAAATTGAAGCATCATCCAACAATCACTACAACGTACAACAAGGTAGACATTGGACTAACTACTCATGATGTGGGTAACAATATCACCCAAGATGATATAACCTTGGCGGAAATCATTCACAAAGAATATCACGAGTTGGTTAATTCTAATCCTAAATAGTTTATTATTTTATATAATTCACCGATTTAATTGCACGACAATACTTGTCTTGGATTTCAATTGCTTCGTATGTTCCTTCGAGGCTTGCTAACTCCACATACTCATACTCCCATATGCCTTTTAATGTTTTCTTTTCTACCAATTTTCTCACCTTTTTATTGCCTTCTTTTACGTCAATAGTCCGAATATACGTAAGTTGAAATGGTGGTTCTCCCAGAAATGTAAATATAAGTTCTGTTTGGTCACCCTCGTGCAAGTCTTCTATTATATAATCACCCTTGTTGACTTCTACTGATGGAATATCATGCACTTGCAATCTTAGTTGATCCGCCTTGACAGTATCATTTGTGAAATTCACCATACATGCATTCTCGCCTGAATCTCTCAAAGCTTGTATGTTCAAAATACCTGGTTTGGAAGCTAATCTTTCAAAAGCGTAATACACTTCAGCTTTTCTTACTTTATCATTATATTCATAAAAAATAGAAATTGGAGGTACACCAGTCAAATTATATGCAACATGGTCACCGACACAGTAATGGTACTTTTGTGGATCGGATTTAAAAATGTTTGGTGGTTCGGTTATTGAAACAATATATTTGTCGTTACTCTTAAACTTTTTTCCAATGCAACCATTTCTGTCAGATATCTTAGTGAATGATATAGAATAATCACCAAGTCCTAAGAATTTCAGATACTTTAATGTGATATATGGTTCATTCACGTTTTCAAATATCAACCCTTGTGTCTTTCCATTATTTTCATTTTTCAAAGTTGCATAAACATCGAATGGAAATTCACCTGTGAATTGAACTGGCATATGCGCCACAATAGAATCCTCGTATAACTTATTATCACAAATTTGAGTGTATTTTTTATCAGGAACAAATTGAGCGGTAGGTAATGCGTTGACGTTGTATATAATTTTGGGAACAACTACGTTTACTGTCTTCCCTTTTGATTTGGTATACAAACTGTCATAAATTCTTTTGAATTGGTGTTCATACATACCATCTGCTTTTGTTGGTAAATTAATTTTAATTTCATGTCCGTCAACATTCATTGTGTGTGCCTCAGATTTCCCATCTGGCAATTTAATCTCATAATCAAGTATAAATGGTGCTTTACCTTTCAATTGTAATTTAATCTCATTAGAACAGCCACTGCACACAGGTTTCAAATGGATTGTTGAATCGTCTGTATGCTGTAAAAATTCTTTAGTGGAGATAATCTTCATTGATGGTCTTTCATAGTAAATGACGGTTATCGATTTATCAATATTTTTAATATGACCTTTACATCCATTGTGTTCAAATGAACTTAACCAATAAGTGCCTTCTTCAAGAAGTCTGACTGACGATCCTATCATATTAGCCCTGCTAATTTCCGGTTCTTTTGCACCTGGTCTCAAATACCTAATTTCAATCTTGACATTATCTTTAGCTCCAACCGATGAATGATACTTCATTGGAACATCAACAAATCCACCTTCAACAATAGACACTTTTTCTTCTGTATTTCCCAATTCAACTTCCGGAATATCTGGCCTACTGATAACTCTAACCGGTCTTTCGTTGCCAACTATTGTAGCATCACACCCAAATTTATCTTTGGCGTTAGAGAGTCTTAATTCATAAGTTTTACCAATTAATGAACTAGGAGTATCAATACTATAACTATCAACTTTATCAACATGAATAGTATCAACTAATTTCATTTTGGTTTCTGGATCAATGAAATCATAGTCAAATGAAAAAGGACCGCTTCCTTTGAAAAACATGGGTATCTTTGCTGTATGTCCATAACAGGTATATATAGTCTGACTACCTGATTTCAATCCAACTTGTGATGCTTTTCTGAAATAAGTCAGATACGAAAAGTTTTTTTCTTCCAAAGTAATTGCATCATGACGATAATTGGCATCTTTCAAGTTATTGAAGACAATAGTGTAACTTCCTTCACTTGGTGGTTTGAACTTGAATGAATGCTTTTTTTCATATGATTTTAATTCACGTGTGGACCTTCCTATTTCTGTACGAACCTCCCTCAAAACACCTGAATGATTAGAGTAAATGTGATACTGTACCTCAAATGGGGGTTTACCAGTAAATTTGAAATCAAAATCATATCCAATTGTTCCGAGACATTTATCGGTTGTAGGCTGAGCAAAAATATCTAACGTTGGAGCCTTTGCCAACTTAATGTCGATAGGAATTGTGTTTTCAATTTCACAAGGACAATACTTATCTGCTGCTGATAATAATTTATACGAACCGGGCTCTTGAATAATAATACCTCTTTGTAATTCATATCTCGATTTAAATGTTTTAGTGAACGTGTCACCATTGTGTGAGACATTAACGCTAATAGGGAATTCATCTTCATCAAATTGATCAGCATTGGAAAATGATAATGTTTTCTTGCCTCCAATTAAAAGCTCCGCATCTTTCTCCATATCAAGTAAACCAATAGAGGTAGATTTTCTCAATTTGAGTTTGTACCAAACATCCTTATCTTTTGAAAGTGGTTGGTAGCGATGAACATTACCAAAAGAATCTTGAATCAGCAACAATTGAAATTCCAATGTACTGCTGCTTCCTTGTTTAAAAATTTCTGGAGATTGTAAAATTCTCTGTTCCAATGAGTTTCGTACTAGCTTTACTGCTCTTAAAAACCGGAAATCAGTCCTTGATTTTAGTTTCTGGATATCGTTATCTTGGGAAATGCTTAAATTCATCATCCTGAAAGTTTTGCCATCTATTTTCACATTAAGCTTAACGTATGCTGGAGTTGTACCATAAATTTCAATCCAAGGCACTGGAAATGAGTCCTCTTCTAAAGTTGACATACATTTGTAATTCTTGTGTGACTCAAAGTTAGGTGGGTAGAAAAACTTGGCCAGTGGACATTCAGAAACCATAAACTCTGACTTATACGTCCTTATACTATTGCCCTTACTATCTAAGACTTTCTTTATTCTGTACATTCCTGCATCTTTAATTGGATACTCCAAGTACAAAATTCTACCATCTCCCTTCCTATAATCCCTGTATTTTGATAAATGCGAATAATCATTTTTAAATAGTTTACGTAATGAATGTCCCGTATAATTCATTAATTTAATTTCATTATCAGGAGTGGTATGTTGAACCAGTAAATACCCTACTCCCGAAGTTGTATTAAATTCAATTGGCATATTTATTAAATGATTATTCTCAAGTCCAAGACATGTTTGATCAAAATGAAATGGGTTCATTTTTGCTGAGGAATCGGGTAAATATTGAATTGTTAATTGACCTTTAAAATGTGAATCCATATCCATCACTTTTGATCTACTTATTGACTCCCCTGCAATATTCAATTCTTTCTTTTGTAATAAAAACTTCCATATTGGTAGAAATATATTTGAAAGTATAGGTAATGCAAATGAACTGACCAAAAAAATAGATGCCCCATTCAATAAAATAGTTAATATCAAAGTCCTCAATGGAGTGAATGTTAAATATTGTATATTCAACACGGGCAATAGCCACAAGAAGAAACCGTCTATAATTGCATATTTCAAAACAAAGGTAAAGTTATTCAACAGTGTCAATTGTTCACCCGTGGGAAGAACTTCTGCTTTCATTAATACAAGATCATAAATTTTCCAGCTCTGTATTAGCACAAATAAAGATACTATAAACACTCTTTGGGATGCTTGATCTAGTATATTACTCGCTATTAGTGGTCCATCTTCGAGTTCATTATTCCGGTGTCGGCGTCGCATATCTAGCCTTTCTTTTCCCTGTCGATTCATGATGGAACCATGTAATGTCTATGTGTTTTTGAACAGGGCCGCTTCTGGTATGATTTGATGAGGTTTTAATGTTTATACGGTACGCGATAAAACGAAAAGAAAATGAAAAATGCTAGTGACTGCATATAATTACGAGAAGATCTTGATCTTAGTTCTTCCATGGTGGTACTCCGACGGATAGTACATGCTTTATCTTTACTGTGGACTTCAACTTCAACTCATATCTCTGTTGAGAAACTAGAACTATTGCTTACCCAAATGTTTATTTCAAGAGTACTATATTATTACTACATATTAACCCAATTACCTTGACGCTTTTCTTGAGTAACTTTGATAGCCGGTAGATCCCATCCAACACCACCACCTCCTATAGCAGCACCAAACCTAGGTACGACGTAACATTCTCTTTTACTGGGTGATAAATTCTTTGGAGCGTACGGGTGACCCAATGGTTTTGAATAAGTTAGCAATATTGAATTTTTAGCAATGTTAGCCAATTGTTTACCGCTTATGTCCACTAAAGGTTTCATTCTTATTTTTTTAACCTCATCCTCGCGCATGTTTCCTTTGGTACTTAATGAATGATAAACAATGTATGGACTAGGAATTTCACCACGCTTGTTAAGAAGTGAATTTTGATGAATATAAACAAACGGTCCTTCACTTATTGGCATAACGGGACAATAAGGAACATTGGTGATGATGGTATTATTTGCAACTCGCACTTCGGATGAAATTAGATCACCTCTGATTGCCACTTGATCAATAAACCCTGATGCTATCATCTGTTTCATTGCACTGACTTGTTTCTTTGTGGGAACTATCAACTTAGTTTCTCCTGATAATTGTAGCCCCGTTGATGATAATGTAGCTCTCTCAACAATAGCACTAACTTGCTTTCTTAACTTTTGTATTTCTTCCATCATTTTGGGCCTTAAATAATTAGATGCCAAAAAAAAACCAGTTTTGTCCTTTGGGACATGATCAAATGCACAGACAGCAGATAATAGCATCATACAATCACTTGCAGAATCAAGTTTTGAAAAAATCGCCTTTGATTGATAGTATCTGTTTCTAAAGTTCTTACGCTCATGATCAGTCATGTTGCCCACTAATTCATTCTCTGGAATAAATGGATCACCAACTGATAATGCTGATACAATGGCGATGATATAACTCAAGCAATCCTGCTGATTGCCGATAATCAAAATCTTGGCGAATCTTGGACTCAATGGGAACAACGCCATTTTTCTACCCAAATCTGTAATTCTTTTTTGGTCCCTGTCCAAGGCTCCAAGCATCACTAACAAATCTTCCGCCTGTTTCAATGCATGTCTATCCGGTGGAGTAGGAAATGGAAATTTTGCAATTTGGTCAATACCCATACTTTTCATACTTAACACAATGCTTTCAAATGGCATTCGTAAAATCTCTGGTACGCTAAATTGCGGAAAGAATTCTTCATAAACTGCTGATGAATACAATCTATAGCAATGACCAGGTCCTGTTCTACCAGCTCTACCAGAACGTTGATTAGCTGAAGCTTTCGAAATCCAGTCAACTTCGAACGATTGAACGCCACTTTCTTTATTATATTTTCTTTCCTTTGACCGTCCACAATCAATCACGTATCTTATACCCGGTATAGTTAATGAAGTTTCCGCAACGTTAGTAGAAACAATACAAAGTCTACTACCTGCCGGAGGTTCTTCAAACACCTTGATTTGTTGTTTTGTTGGTAATAAGGAGTATAATGGTAACACATACAATGGACCAATCTCGGTTTGTGGATTTTCAACTGCTTCTTCAAACCCTTCTTCTTCCAGCTCTGGCTCATTTTGATCATAATCGTCATAATTCTCATCTTCTTGAACTTTAACGCTAAAGTCTACGTCTTCTACTTCATGTTCCACATTGTCAGATAATTTTACATTCACATCCTCTTCATATGTGACATTTGATTTCTTTAATGGAAACTCTTGTCTCAATCTTTTGACTAATTGTGTGATTTCTGATTGACCCGTGAGAAATATTAAAATACCACCTTCTGGAAGTACACGGTGAATTTTGCATGCTTTATTAAATGCCTCGTCCAAATAATCATATTTTGTCTTTTTATTAAAATGCACCGAAACAGGATACTGTCTAGCTTGTACATTGATTATAGGAGGTGGTTGCTTGAATAATGCACTATTTTCTGAAAAATCGGATACTCTCAAAGTTGCAGACATGATTATTAATTTCAAAGGCTTGTGCTTTTCAGGATCCTGAATATGATATTTTCTTCTCAATCTCATTACTCTGGTTAGCATACCAATAAGTATATCAGTATTGATGTTTCTTTCATGCGCTTCGTCAATGATGATTGCAGAGTATTTTGTAAGTAGAAAGTCTGTCATCATTTCCCTTAATAGAACACCATCAGTCATGAATTTGAGTGCAGTACCATTTTCCGTTCCTTCATCCCTTATGGTGGTATCAAATCTAATCTGATAACCGACGCGTTTGCTATGATCACCCAACTCCTTACCAACTCTTTCGGCCATAGATATGGCAGCAACTCTTCTTGGTTGTGTAACTCCTATCATACCAGGGTATAATTTATTCTTTAGATTACCAAATCCCGCTTCGTACAAAAATTGGGGTACCTGTGTAGTTTTACCTGATCCTGTTTCACCACATAGTATAACACAGTCGTGATGATAAATAGCTTCCATTATTCTATGTTCTTCTGCGAACACAGGAAGGAGAATTCTTTGTTGTTGTATTTCTCTGCTTCTTTGAACTTCTACAACAAACGCTTCTCTGTGTAAATCTTTGTTAATTGGTATATATCCTTCTTCGTCAGAAGAATGATCTATATCTTCCTCTCGAATGCTAGGTTTTGAATATTTCGCTTTGACTGCTTCTGAAACTTCTACTTGAAGTGGTATATTCTGTCTCCCTTCAATTCTACGTATTTGCTGTTCTGCCCATTCCTTGAATGTTTCTGCAGTTTTTGAATGACGTGGTTTGCTTTTCATTAATTTGGATTCTTCCTCACTACCCTCTTCCTCATTATCATCTTCCTCACTATCCTCTTCCTCACTGTCTCCTTCCTCTGTATCTTCTTCGTCGTCGTCATCGTCGTCGTCGTCGTCGTCTCCTTCTTCGTTAATGTCATCATCATTTATGTCTCCCACATTCTCAAGAAGTTCTATTTCATTTTCTATACTTTTACTTTTCCGAATGTGTCCATTCTCATCTGCTGAACTTTCCTCATCTTCATTCAATTCATTACCCTTATCATTGTCGTTCTCATCTTCTTCATTTTCAGAAGATGACGCAAAATCATCTATATCTTCTTGTTTCATTCTTTTCTTTTCCTCGTCTTCAACTTTTTTCCTCCAACTATACTTCTTTTTTGGCGCAAAACTATCTTTCTTTCTAACCGGTATATTAGAAAATTTGAAACCTGATCCCATTCCTCCAAATTTAGAAGGTCTGTTATCAACAAATGTAGATTTCGGTGTTTCCTCATAGTCAACATGATGATCTTCTTTTAACCCGCTGTTATTAAACAACCCATCTTCATCATCTTCAAAGTTCTTTACCTCTCGTTCTTCATATAAAATTTCACGAGTACGATCGTCACCTCTACCTTGTCTCTCCAAGTCCAAAGCTTCAATCATTTCCTCTCTTTTTGTTTGTTTTCCTTTACCCAACTCCTTTAAAGCTGACAAATTACTGGTGTCCATCTTAGTTTGGGAGAGCTTATCAAATAAAATTTTCTTTTCCTCTCTTTTTAACTGATGTTCAATATATTTATCAAGTCTCTTCTTTTTAGCTCGAGACAATTTTTCACTTTTAGCATTTTCGGAGTATAAAGTTTGCTCAAGGACTCTTTTCCTTGCTTGTCTTGCTTCCTCTGATACTGGAGCTAGTATTTCTGTGTTTGAATCTTGATTATTGAATAACTGAGTTATATTTTGGAAAGATTCTTGTTGATTGTTATCTCGTTCCACTTCTTCACTTTGCTCACTTCTATAAAACTGCTTATTTCTGGCATTTTTTAAGGCTGCTTGTTTCGCAAGCATACCCGCTCTTGCCTTTTCATTAAACCTCTTTCTATATTTTCCCATGGAAGCTAGATAGTAGTTTTGGCTATTTCTGGTTTAGTTGCAAAGATGTACGTAAATATTTTTTTTCTGTATATCTTGAGAAGAGATGATTTTCTCTGCTCGCATTAAGATGTAAGTTTTGTTCTCCAGCTTTCAAATTGACAACCAAAACAGCATCAAATCAGTGACTAGATCAACTATTGACCATCTCTCAATCAAACATACCGGATTGATAGGAACATAGCCATGAATCAATCAGAGCTTTATAAACATTGTATGTATTCGATTGTCTGACGGACTTGGCATCGATTCAACTACTAACATTTCAAATTAGTAATCCATACAACACTCACCATCAATTCAACAACCTTGTACACATATGAAAACCATCAATTGATTTCGCATATAAATAAACTAAACTGTTCGGAAATAATATCGCAAGAATTGGGATTAATTAATGCCTCCAAGACTCTAGTCGGGTCAATACCTGTACCTACGAACACTACGCTAAAATTGGCATTATATTTCATGAAGAAATTTCTCAACAATAACGATGGCAGCCGTGATCTCATCACAGTAATAGCTATAGCTCATTTAAATGTTAACAAGACATTAGTGTTGAACGTATTGAAAAACATTATGGATAAATATATCGAATTCAAACGAGAATATGATACCGGTAAAAATGACCAAGTTTCAAAATCCAAGCTTGGCGAATTTAAGCTTTACATGAATCAAATTATAAAATATGAAGAAATGAGTTATGATTCAAATCAGCATATGTATAATTATGGTTCAACCGATGAAAATTCGGTAGGTGGTTCATCGGAGCAAATCAATCCAAATCAATTATTATTAGCGAATGAAGAAGTAGATGAGGTTAGGCAATTGATGCTTGATAATATAAACAAACTACTAAGTCGCGGCGATAAGATAAATTTGTTGGTGGACCAAACTGATCGATTAACTACATCGTCCCTGGTGTTTCAAAAGAAAGCCCAACAAATAAAGAGAAAAATGTGGTTCCATAAAACAAAGTTCTTTTTGTCTTTAATCGGTGGATTTCTATTAATTTTGTATTTATTTGTAGCTAGTCAGTGTGGGTTCCCCATGTTTGATCATTGTCTTAGGAATTGAATATATCAATAATATTGATATTTTTTCAAGATTTTTCAATGAGTTTCATACTTTGAGTTTATAACGTTGCCTGGTCATCTTCATCATCACTACTTGAAGATTGTCTTTCTTCTGTTTCAGTACCTTGCAACTCATCTTCTTCCTTAGATAGGGCTGATATGGGATTGCTGGGTGTTTCTCTAAGTTTGCCATCATCTTGAATTTCATCGTCATCATCATCTTCTTCTTCTTCTTCTTCTTCTTCTCCTTCTTCTTCTTCTTCTTCTGCCTCTTCTTCTTGTACATGCTCTATCTCTTCTTCGTCGTCATCCTCCATTGCATCTTCATCTTCGTCTTCATATTCATCTTCATCCTCATTGTCGTTTTGTGTGTGTTTTCCGTCGGTATTTGGACCATCCAATTTAGGCCTTTTGAGGACACCGCCAACGCTTTCCTCGATCTTTTTCTCAGAAACTTTCCGTTGTTTCTTCAAACTAACAACAGTTTCAAATTGAGTTAGTTTTTGCTTAACTTCGGATATAAATCCAGCAAACTCTGCTCTCTCCAATGCACCCAACATATCTTGAGCTGTTATAGTTTTCCTATTAGCTTCCTTTGAGATCTGACGAGCATAAAATAATAAATACGATACAAATACGGTAGCTGATCTTTGTAGCGCAAGCAAAGAGTCTTTTGCTAATGTCATATTCCTCAAATTTTGGTCATCATCAGAAATCATTGTTTTTGCTAATTTCTGTATTGTTGTACGTGGGAACAATAAATCATCAATCGAAACCAAATCCATATCTTTATTTGGTTGTGGATATTGACCTTCTGCATTCTTTCTCCAACCTTTTGGTGGCATTATTAAGTGTTGTGTAGTTGGGCTAATGGGCTAATTATTGGTTTACACAATTGGCGCTGATTTTGAGTACAGTTTTATTTTTACGTGAGACTTAAGGTTGGTTTAGTTTACCATTCATATATTGACAAATTCTACTGTACATTTATCAACTATCTCTTCATGTCTTGAATGCTGCTGACGACTACAACAGCCAACATAGAATCTTCCATTAAAAAGTCCGCTTCGTCTTCTTTCTATGGCTTATTAAACAAACCAAATATTGGAAGAATAACTTTTGGTAAATATGAATTCAATCCTTGGTATGGTAATGCTGCCTACTTCTATCCTCATGATGGTTCTCATTCGACTTTAGGCTATGAATACGCTAATAAAGTAGCAATAGACCCGTTGGCTAGAAAGAGACTGAAGACCAGTATAGATCAAAACCAGATTTGGCTTGATCATTTGTTTGTATGTGAATTTTGTTTTAAATATACCTCTGACCGTCTGAAGATGAATCAACATGTGGTTATGTGCAAGCATAATCGGCGGAGACCTAACATTGGACAGCTTGTCTACAAAGATGATGACAAGGGCCTTGTGATCAGAGAAATTAGGGGGTTTCAAGATGTTTTATTTTGTCAGAATTTGTGTCTATTTGGGAAGTTGTTTCTTGACGATAAATCAATATATTATAATATAGATCATTTTAACTTTTACGTGGTATATGGAAGAGATGAAGATGATCATCACTATAAACCAATGGGATTCTTTTCAAAGGAGATACTATCATATGAAGTGGATGTCAATCTAGCATGTATATGTGTATTTCCTCCTTTTCAAAGACGTCATATTGGCTCGCTACTAATCGAGTTTCTGTTTGCACTAGCCAAAGTTACACCAGGTCAGTATAGAAGTAGTGGTCCAGAACTACCGCTTTCCCCATTTGGTAAAGTCAGCTATCTAAGGTATTGGTCCAAAAGATTAGCTCATGTACTACACAATAAAAAACGTGCTTTCACTTTGAACGAGCTTTCTAAGGAGACAGGGTTTAGAAAAGAAGATATATTAATGGCATTAGAGCACATGAAGCTACTTACATATGATTCAAAGGGTAATGTGGTGCTTTCGCTTTCTAATTTCCATGATTGGTGTTCCGGTAGCAACTTCAATCCAGCTCAAGATGAATCTTTGATTAATCCGAATTGTATAATATTATGAAATATATATATAAATCTATAAATCTAACGTAATTGCGAAAACGCACCCAATAAAACCGAGGAAGGCGATTCATTTTGTCTGTTTTTTTCAAATACATTCCAAAATCTTAAAGTTTCATCTCCAGCACCAGTAACTATAGTTTCACCATCTGGCGATAATGACAAATATAATACTCTGTATGTATGACCAGTCAATTGAGCAATTTGTTGCATGGATGGGTATTTCCAAACTATGATTTGATTTCTAGAATATCCATGTGTCGAAACCAACTCATTTGAATTCTTTGACCAAATTAAATTGCAAACTTGAGAACCAGTATTAACGTCATGAATTAAATTTCCAGTTAGTGTGTTCCATGTTTTGATTGTTTTATCAGCCGTACCACCTCCAGATGCTAATATACCACGTTGATGCGGCGACCATGCAATTGCTTTAACCGCTGCAGTGTGATCAGTAAATTGATGCAATGGTTTTGGATTCAATCCATCCCAAACAAATAAGTTATTATCATTACCACCACTTGCCAACTTATTCTCCTCAATATTCCATTTTAGTCCGCACACTTCTTGTTTATGATATTCAAATTTGTTAACAAAATGATCTTCAATTCTGACATCACGATTTAAAATCGTTCGATCTCTTGATCCGCTTGATAATATATGTTCGTTCCAAGCCAATGAACTGACTCTTAAAGAATGGCCGGTCATCGTTCTTATACATTTGATCTTTGTTGCATCCCATATCTCAACTAATCCTTTTGAAGTCCCTATGGCTAAATGAGTACCTGTCCCAATCCAATTAAGACTTGTCACTTTATCCTTGTTAGTTAGATTACATAATCTATCAACTGATTGTGTTGCTCCATCCCACAAATATACACTGTCACCTAATCCAACAGCTAGAATATCTTGTTGGCCCCAATCAACAAGATTTAAGTAAAAATCATCCAGTAATTCGGGCGCATCTAAGACTCGATATGGCACTTTCGATATAGTCCTTGGCTTCTTTTGTGGTGATAATAATAATTTTTGTGAATCTTGTCGTACAGGTGATAATGAATATAGTTCTTGTTGTAAGTCTCGAGATATTGGTCTTGTCTTTTTTGGTGATTGGTATGTAAAAAGATTGGTTTTGCGTCTCGGTGTACTGGTCACATCTTCGGAGTCAACTGACGAAGTATTGTTGTTGCTGTTGTTGGTGGGGTTGTTTTGTATCGATGAATTTGCAGATCCTGGAAGATACGCTGTAGATGTAGATGCAGATGACCGCGGCGGCGTGCCAGTAGGTGGAATTGTCGTCCCTCCATTGGCTGTATTTGGCCGTTGAGCATTCGATACTTTAGTCCTGCTATTGCTCACTGCAGAACTTGAAGTGTTCGTCATGTTTGCAGTCGCCATAGGCACATTGTCTCCAAATAATTCAGCTTTTAGAACAGTGGAAAATGTTCTATTTGCCTCCTCCTCCCTTCTCATTTCAATTTCATTGTCTGCATTCCTGTTGTTCCGTAAATCAGGTAGTACTTCTTCATTACTCAAACTGAATGCTGCTTGTAAATCAACTCCTGTTCTATTGGGTATATATCGATCACTAAATATGGTATTATTAGTTCTTCTTCTTGGTGGTGACGATAATGATGATGACGATATAGGTATGGGGTCATTCAATCTTGGTGGATCTAGACTTCTTGTTGATCTTGATGGAGATTTCGGTGTCTCATATAGATGTAGCGACTGACCACTCCGGTTTGACTTATTTGAATTGCTCTGATTCATCATGCCAATGGTGTATGATATGCTGGGGCCTGAAGGTGTAGAAAACTGATAATTTATTGATAAATAAACAATACGTTAGCCAGACAAAGATAACAATGCAACTGCTACTTTTCTTTTTTCGCAGTTCGTTTAATAGGTTACCAGTAAGATTGTTTCGAGATTAAATCGATTGTGATTGTAGATATATAATCTGCTGATTGCCCTTGGGTGTAAGAAACATTCGAATTTGATACTCACCTTGCTTTTTTCGATTGTGTGCGTACTGTATTTGTATTGATGTTTGGATGTTTTTATCTTACATCATATCTGAAATAGCTTCATTGAGACCCGCATGGTGATGGTAAAGACAATGTGAAGTTATGCTATTTGTAACTAGATTACCTGAAGCATTTTTCGTGGCATAATCAGAAAGAACAAATCTACTGAAACATAGACTTTCACACCTTTTCAACAGAACCATTACACAAGGGAGGCCGTCAGTTTCACTCAAGTGCAATTGTCTTAGTTTTGAGCCCTACGTCAATATTCAGCCAATTGTAATTAGCTTAGAAGGTTTTGTGGTTGATCTGTTTATTGCGTTGATGCAAACAGCTTTAACCTAAAAACATTGCGCCAGCTAAATGGGGAAATTTTGGTGAACCTTTTGAAATTCGTGAGGTAATTGGGTGCAAAAAAAAAGATTAAACACAATACCTTTCAAATACTGAAAGTTAAATATAAAGCCAGGAAGAAGTATGATATAAATATATATAGAGGTTATTTACCATCATCTAATACCTTTGACTTTTTTTCTCGTCATTCAAACAGTCGCTTGAAATGATTCAAATTCATTTACTATTAATATTCATTTTCCAAGTTGTTATTGCTTACCCAAAGTATGGGAGTGGTTATATTCAGCTTGACTTACAGGTGAGTGATGATCATATGTACTACATCAAAGAGCTTTATTTGGGAACTCCCTCGCAAAAAATTTCGAACGTAATTATAGACAGTGGCTCAGCTGATTTCAATGTCATTTCTGCAATTTATGACCCTACCAAATCATCGTCGTTCTATAATACAAGTCAGGAGTTCCATGGGTATTATGGTTCAATTGAACCATTCACTATTTTCAAAACATATGAGACTTTAGGTTCAAAGAACTGTAAATTGAAAAATTTGACAATGGGAGTTGTAGATATTAGTTCTGAACAATTTGGGGGCTTTAATGGAATCCTTGGTATCGGGTTCAATAAGATTGCAGGACTAAAACCAGTATACAACAATTATCCAATGCTTTTGAAAGATCAAGGATATGTTGACAGGGTTTTGTATTCCATAGATGGTCGCGATGACCGCACGGCTATTATTTTTGGCGGTATTAATACTGATGTTTACGAAAGTGATTTAGTAAGAGTCCCAATGCCTAGAATAATGGGTACAGCGAAATACCCATTAGATTATTATGAACCTGTTTTTACAGTCAATCAAATAAAATTGGATGACACTATCGTTTCCAATCAGAACATCCCTTTTATAATTGATTCTGGTGCCAATATCTTGGCGACACCCTCTGCTATTATGTATAATGTTTTCACATTATTGGGAGCTGATTATTTTCAAGATAAAGAAGGATCTTATTATTTCAATATAGAAGATATTAAAAGCAAGCAATTAAAGTTTAAAGTTCAGGGATTCGAGCTAACTATGCCATTATCGGATATAATTGAGAAATCCTCAACGACAGTCAAAAATGGTACAACTTATGTTTATTTGAATTATTACAGTGCCGATATTCCAGATTACGATATTGCCGGAACCCTACCAAACTATATCCACAAGTATTATTACACTGTTCACGATTATGATAATCATCAGGTTTATTTTGCCAAGTATAAATCATCGGACAGGCACAGAGTTGTTGCTGTTCAAAAAGGTGAAGGTTTACCGGTTTCTACTAAAGATGCGCCAGATATATCAAATACCTATTCCGAACTCTACGCAATGGATAAACAAACGACTATTGAAGGGAACACCTTTATTAGTGTTCATTCAACTGAAGCTCTTGCCGAGACCACTAGTACGTCTGCTTCAAATAGGTTTTCTTCAACTGCACCAACAGTCACAGGATCTTCATGTTATAGAAAAATTTAGAAATCCCTCGTTTCATTCTAGTTTTCGAATAACCAAACTTTATTTACAGGTCATCTACATATTGATTTAGAAATCAAATATAGCTTTTTAACACTTCATTTCGTAAGTTGGCCGGTAAGTGAAATATCATTTGGACGCATTGATTCATTATAAATTATAAAACAATAATCGCTATACACAAGTATAAGACAAAACTACCCCCTAACGAATATACTCATATCGCGATAAAATATCCCCTAAAACACCGTCGTCAAGTGAATTACAATAAGGTACACTTTCTCAATAGTTGCTCTTACCCCTTTCAACCTAAAAGATTAATATAATTTTCCATTTCATCGTCATAAGTGGATGTATCCTTTTCTCTACCCTCAAACATATGAAATTTATGTAATACATTATGCACTTTTTCTGAAAGTTCATGAGGCTTATTACCTAAATCACCAATATCTTCTTGGTTCTTGGTATTCTCGTAATTTCGGTTAATTCTTTTGGAATCCCCCTCCTCTTCTTCATCTTCGTCGTCTGGGGGTATTGATTCATCAGTCATGAAGGGGTCTTCCAATTTGAATGGATCAGATTCGGGGTGGCCGCCTTTGGAAAATAAGGTCATTCTGTGTAAATAAGTTGTTGAAGGCAGAATAGAAATGCTATAGGCTGTTTGATATACAACTTTATATACGTTTCTATATATTAAAGGGATATACCTCCCCTCTTTACCATTTCTAAAAACAAGGTAGTTATTTTTTTTTTTACACCCGTTTTGAATGACACTATCATTATTATTTAAAGCTAACCCGCAGTTGTAAATACTTAACACAACCAAGAGTCACAGCAATTACCCGCAATCATTAACGTAATACGGACCTCGAAAAAGAGAATCTGAGGAGCTCAAAACAAACTAGATACGTTTTGTGCGGGTGGTTAAATCTGATCCTTCAATCCAAGTTCTAAAAACAATCTTTGTTGCAACAATGGCACTATAAGGGATAATTTTACTAAATCCTTAGAGTGAATTGTTTGCCTTATCATTTATAGAATCATTAGGCATATCTTCATGTGGTGTACTGCTGGTAAAATGAAGTAGGGGGGACATATTTCATTTCCAAAATTATTGTGATTGGAGCGATTGCTATTGATACTGAGCAAAGGTGAGTTGCGACAACATTGCAAAATCCATGATTTTTTGAAAACATAGTCTGCATCTGGAAACATCGCAGCCGTACTAAGAAATAGTACCCATCTATAAATATCAATTTGCAGACCAGAACGCACTGTGAATTAAGGTGCTAGAATTTGGTCTTTCTCTATTGTATTCGCAGATTCAAAATTCCTTTCTTGGCTTTGTATTAATCGGTTTACAAGTAGGTTTAGCATTTTTTTAAAGCTTCACAAGGTAGCTCCAGCTGTGAGAACACCTGCTATTTCTTTCCCATTGCTGCTCAAAGCTCGTCTATTGCAAAGCGTACATTTTCTACTAAGTTAGCATTTTGAGTATTTAGCTCTGTACTTTGTTTAATTTAAACAAGTTAATGTAAAACTAGTATTGCATCATGTTTGGAAGAGATTATTTTTTAAGTATTTTCCTTCTTTTTCAGAGTATTTTTGCTAAACTTATTCAAAACTGGGGACAATTTGGTTTAGAACAAATTAGCTCAATGTAAGACATACAATTTGTAGTTGCATTATTAATACCCTTATGGAATCATTTGCAATATTTCCCTTTATACCACTCTTAAACTTTATTGTTGTTTTTTACATCACGTATAAACCATTAAAACACTTGAAGATAAAGAATTGCAATCTAATGCTGAGACGCTTCAGCAACTTTAAACAAGCAAGTTGCTCAAGCCTACTACTTCTAACCACTACCTACAATTTTACATTCGTTTGTTCAAGACAAGGTTTGAATCAAATACATTTCTATACCCCAGTATGGAGGTTTTGGATACGGCAGTTGTCCTGTATATAGAATTTAACCAATCAAATAAAATCAAAACTAAATTACGCAAGAAATTTATAACCAAACAAAGTACATATATAGAAAAACTTTTTCAGCCAAGGGTATAGTAACTAAACAAAACGATTTAGATCATCTTACCACTACTACGTACGCCCATCGATTAGAGAAATCAAAGTTTCGCGATCATAATTTCACGCATCCAACTGATAGCTAATCATTGAATCCATATATTTATTCAGCACTCACATCACAGAAGAAGTTTTTCGCAATGTTATCTCGTTTAGTTAATAGATCAACAGTATCACAGGCTACAACCATATCAAAAAGATATTCCTCAATTATTTCCGTTCACAGAGATACAAAAGAAGATAATCAGAACATAACTTTTGAGTTCAATTCCGAAAATAAGAAAAGAGCCGAAGAAATTATTGCAAAGTATCCACCTCAATATAAGAAAGGAGCATGTATGCCATTATTAGATTTAGGACAACGTCAATTAGGGTTTACATCAATTTCGGTAATGAATTATGTTGCAAAATTATTGGATATGCCACCAATGAGAGTTTATGAAGTTGCTACTTTCTATACAATGTACAATAGACATCCTATGGGAAAATACAATTTACAAGTTTGCACAACCACGCCATGTCAATTGTGCGGAAGCGATGGAATCATGAAAGCAGTTACTGATCATTTGAAAATAAAGCCAGGTCAAACTACTCCCGATAAATTGTTTACTTTACAAGAAGTTGAGTGTTTAGGTGCTTGTGTTAATGCCCCAATGATCGCTATTAACGATGATTATCATGAGGATTTAACTCCTGAAGCTACCATTGATTTATTAAAGCAATTACAGGCTGGTAAAGAATTAACACAAGTTGGACCTGTATTGAATAAAAGAGAATCTTGCGAACCATTCAGTGGACCAAAAGTTTTATTGAATAAGGAACCAAATGATATCAGAAAACTCACAAGAGCTGATTTGTAAAACGAAGGTTAACTGGTTTCAAATCGTCAAATTTTGTCTTTTTATTCTTGCATTTGCATTGTACACTAACTGAAATAGAATTTTTCATACTTTCCAATTTACATACGTTATATATTTATACACTCACAGAACTTCTACCAATATTATATATTGTAAAAATGGAGTCCAATGAAAGAAACAAGTAGGTATTGTCGACACCGCCAGAGTAACTGTAACAACTAGTAACCGATTAAGAATATTCACCTCATTATTCATGGTGTTTATTGAGCAATCACGTGATAATGATGCGATTGGTTTTTCTGACTCAAAAAAAAGGCGAATAGGAAAAAGGAAACACATATGGAGGGGGGGAATTTCAAATTTTCCAAGCTATAACATATAACTATTAATTCTTAATTATTCAACATGCCACCAAAGAAATTATACAGCATTGAAACAGAGTTGGTATTGAGTAAATCTGGAGATCAGTATAATGCGTCAGTTCCGCCATTATATCAGTCAGCAACTTTTAAACAACCTTCCTTGTCAAATATGGGAGAATACGATTATACAAGGTCAGGAAATCCAACAAGAACACATTTGCAAAATAATATAGCTAAAATTATGAAAGCACAACATGCATTTGCTGTGTCATCAGGCATGGGGTGTCTTGATGTTATAACTCGTCTTTTAAAACCTGGAGATGAAGTCATTGCTGGTAATGATTTGTACGGTGGAACTCATAGATTATTAACATATTTAAGCAAGAAGGGAGATGTGATCGCTCATCATTATGATACTACAAATACAGAGTTGATAAAATCTAAGATATCTAGGAAAACCAAAATGATCTTTTTAGAATCACCCACGAATCCATTAATCAAAGTTGTTGATGTTAAATCTATAACTGATTACGCTCACCAAGTAAACCCTGATATTATAGTTGTATTTGATAATACAATGATGTCTCCGATTTTGATGACCCCATTGGATTTAGGAGTCGATATACAATACGAATCAGCCACAAAATACCTTAATGGTCATCATGATATTATGGCAGGAATTATTGCAACAAGATCCTCAGAATTGTCTGAACAGTTGTACTACATAATCAACTCTACTGGCTGTGGGTTATCACCTTTTGATTCATGGTTATTGAGTAGAGGCTTGAAGACATTGGCAATCAGAGTCGAAAGACAGCAACATAATTGTATTAGAATAGCTAAATTTTTGGAAAGCATTGGATTTAGAGTAAGATATCCCGGACTAAAGTCTCATCCACAGCATGAATTACACAATTCAATGTGTTCAGGATATGGAGCAGTTTTATCATTTGAAACTGGAAGCATCAAGTTGTCAGAAAGAATTGTGGAAAACACTGACATTTTTGGAATTGCTGTTTCATTTGGATGTGTCAATAGTTTAATATCGATGCCTTGTAAAATGTCACATGCCTCAATTGATGCTAAAACAAGAGAAGAAAGAGAATTTCCAGAAGATTTAATAAGACTATGTATCGGTATCGAAAACTGTGATGATCTTATTGATGACTTAACTAAGGCTTTGTTGAAGAGTGGCGCGGTTAGAATTAACGATAAAGATGAACTATATAATGCTGTAGGTATTCAACCAAAATTATAAAACAGAAGATGTGCGAGTGTTGGGTGATTAATTTTTATAGACTTTGATAGTTCAAATACGTATTCGATTAACCTTTCTATAGATATATATGCTTGAGATTTAACAGTTGATGATAAATTAGTTTGGCGTTATTGTACTCCCAAGCACGACCCTCCAACAACACACGTTAAAATAGTATAATTAGGGGGACGCGTTATTATCAACTCGATAAACGCACATTCATCTTTCTTGATTCTTAGGATATGAACAGTATGTCATCTTTTCAGCTTTCAACGGGTGCATTGAAACAAGCCTTTCACAAAGATGGTCATGACAAACTTCAAACACCGTTAGTTTTTCAGATCACCAACATTAAACCGGTTCTGACTGCAGCAAACATAAAGAAATTTAGAGTATTGATGAATGATGGCCAGTACGTTTCGAATGGAATAATTGATGAATGTTGCGCCCCTTACTTGGAGAACAATAATTGTAATAGATATTCCATAGTGCAAGTCAATGAATTCAGCGTTTTAGCAACCCAGAAGCATTTCTTTATAATTAAAGACATCGAAATTTTGTCACCAACCAGTGAAAAATCCACAACTCAATTTATTTCTATTGACAACTACTATGCGGAACATCCCGATGAGGCTTATCTACAATTGAATAGAAAACAAAATTCGGTTGAAAGCGGTGAAAGAGATTCCCCAGTTCCTACTCCACCAGTTGCTCAATCAACTGCAAATCCTGATCATGCTGCCCCTGTAAAGAAACAGCAAAGTTCGAATGGTCCCGCTCCTAGAATTTCTCCAATTGAAACTTTGTCTCCGTATCAAAATAACTGGACCATCAAAGCCAGAGTTTCATACAAAGGGGATCTTAGGACCTGGTCAAATAGCAAAGGTGAAGGTAAGGTTTTTAGCGTTAATTTTTTGGATGAGTCTGATGAAATCAAAGCTTCTGCGTTCAACGAAACTGCAGAAAGAGCTTACAAATTATTAGAAGAGGGCAAAGTATATTATATTTCAAGGGCAAGAGTTTCTGCAGCAAGAAAGAAGTTCAATAATTTAACTCATCCATATGAATTATCTTTGGAAAAAGATACCGAAATCAGTGAATGCTTTGATGTAGCTGATGTTCCTAAATTGAACTTCAATTTTGTTAAATTGGATCACATACAAAACCTTGAACCAAATTCAATAATTGATGTAATTGGTGCTTTAAAAACTGTCCATCCTCCTTTTCAAATCACAGCTAAATCTACTGGCAAAGCTTTTGATAGAAGAGATCTAACCATAGTGGATGAAACAGGATTTGCTATAGATATAGGATTGTGGAACAATACTGCTGTTGATTTTGATGTTGAAGAGGGAACTGTTGTCGCCTTCAAAGGCTGTAAAGTTTCAGATTTCAATGGCAGAACTTTGAGTTTAACTCAAGCTGGGTCATTGATTCCAAATCCAGGTACACCCGAAAGTTTCCAATTGAAAGGCTGGTATGATAATATTGGAGTAAATGAAAATTATAAGAGCTTGAAAGTGGAGTCTAGTGGATCTTCATTGGCCGATAAAATTGCTAACAGGAAGTTGATTGCTGAAGTTCAAGAAGATACAAACTTGGGTGCTGAGAAACCAGAGTACTTTTCCATAAAGGCTAGTGTTTCATTTGCAAAACCAGAAAACTTTGCTTATGCAGCATGTGCGAATATGGTTACAAGCACATTAGATAACTCGAGACCTGCTCAACCATGTAATAAAAAATTAATTTACCAAGAGAACGATAATACTTGGAGATGCGAAAGATGTGATATAAATTACCCAGAGCCTTCCTATCGTTATATATTCTATTGTGCAGTAATGGATAGTTCTGGTCAATTGTGGTTAACTTTATTTGATGAACAAGCTAAAAAATTATTCGGTATGGAAGCGAACGAAATGATGAAGTTGAAAGAGCAAAATAGTGAAGCTGTTGGTGCAATAGTCCAAGGAGTTTACTTCAAAGAATTCAGTTTCAGAGTTAAGGCCAAACAAGATACTTTTAATGATGCTTTGAAAACCAGATATCAAGCTGTAGCTATAAATGATCTCGATTACAATCAAGAAGCAGATTACTTGTGTAAAGAATTGGATTTAATGTTGGGTTAAATTAATATGCGTATATTCAGGTTAATTTTTTAGTTTGTATAGTCTGTTAATTTGTTTACTTGTAGCCAATAATCTCGAAGAACATTATTAGCCATTCTTTGCCCTCTTGTAATCATTAATTTATTAACAAACTGAGAAATAGAATCTTGGGTTAATCGTTCCTTTCCAATGGTATTATTCTCTAAAACATATAATATCCAAGATTTAAAATCTATAGGATATTTTCCAATTAAATTTCGGAACAATGAATAGTAGTAGTCCAAAGTTGATCTTGGTCCCGTGACAAATTCGGTTATTAAAACATGAACCAACGTTAAGCCCATGGGATATCCACCACTTTGAACTGAAAAAAACTCTCTCACTAGTTCTTTGTCTTGATTATTGCCCTTCTTTAAAATAATCAATGAGTTCCAAAATTTAACCACTGATTTAACTATAAATGTCTCATGATGAGTTAATGCATTTATTGCAAATGGAATGATTCTTTCCTTTAAAACTGATGTGTATAAAACCAAACCAGGCTTAACTTCAATTATCGTTGTGAACACGTCTAACGATGATTTAATCAAGTCGACATCTGATTCTATTAGTTCCAAGATATCAATAATAGTTTTAGTCAAGACATTCTGCAAAGCAATTGGATTAATCTTTGGTGCATTTGTCAAAATGATGCTTTCAAAAAGTTGGTGAATATGAGGAATTGATTGCAAATTGCAATTTTGTACTTTGGCAACTAAGTATTCAAAAATTACTTGTATTTCAAACGTAAATGGACCTGCCATTGGTTCATTCAACCCAGATTTTAAAATATTACAACATTTTTCAGTAACTATAGTTTTATTAGCTAACAATCTAGACTCCAATGAAAAATGGTTCAAATTGTGCAAAATCATGCTTTTTATCTTTAACGGATCTTGATTCCAATAGTCATCCATTTGTTCTACCAACTTGTTATTTAGATAATCTTCAATGTCTTCAGGATAAGCACTAGCTTTACCAATTTCATTAATACATGATATTAAACTAACGGCATAATCTTCCAACTGCTCTGTAATATCTTGTTGCTGTTGCTCAATTTCAATTAACACAGCATATATACTCTCACCCAAGGCGATGGGATTTTTACAAGATCTTGCAATTGAAATATATGAATTTGTCATACGTTCTCTAATCAAATTATCAACATGGGGATTTTTTATCATTTCAATAAGTATCAATTTTAAATCAGTTAAAAATGGAATAAGCTTCTCCTCCGAATTTTGACAGATTTTGTAAACAGTCTTGGATGCAATTAAAGATAGATTTTGCTTCTTGTGACTCAAAATGATGCGAAATAAAAAATCAAATGTTGATGGTAAATACTGGCTTCCAACATCATTTCTATAGAAAAATTGCAATACTGACATAACATTCAATAAGGTTACAGTTATTTGCTTGTTTTCATAATCGGGAATACTTTCCACTGTGCCAATCAAGTTTTTATTGAAAAAAGAATTAACCAATGGAGTCAATTCATTTAGACCAAAATCATTTTCATGTTCATCACTATGATCATAGAAGTATATATCAGCCGTGATTTTAAAAATTAAGTACAACCCAGCTTCCAAGTTGCTTATCACTTCATTTGATTTGGTTGACTGAACCAAATTCAGACTTATTATATCACATATAGTACCATATAATGAAAGACCAAGAATTGAGTAAAATGAAACAAACAAGTCAGCCACAGACAAGCGATATTTTGAAAATTCCTGAGAAATTCCTGAGAATACGTGAATTTTCTTGAAATATATTTGACTTATGTCAAGTAAAATGTCATTTCTTCTAGTATTAAACTTTTCAATTATTGTGGAGTCATTAATTATTTCATTCAATGCATTTTCATCATCAATGAATACATTAGCAAATTCTTCCCAAAATGATATGAATTGTTCACTAACGTTTTCATCCTGTGTAGGTGCGCCAGGTACATTGGTTAAAGTTATCATCATTTGTATTAAGTTAAATGTATCTTCTGCCATGATGTTTCTAGTTAGTTGAACCAAATTTATTGACATATAGTTTATTATTAAATTAACAAAATTCTCAATTTCTGAAGAATACATGTCCATAAAATCTTGATTTGATATTATCAATTTCATGAATTGCATTCCAAATTTGTCACTATTGAAAAAGGCTTCTACTATTGTTGACTTAAAAGGATTTAGTGTCCTTGGAATGTTATCAATAACTTCGGTTAAGACTGTAAATGATTTGTTGTAAACCTGCATTTTGTCATAGGTAAACTCATCCTCAAATTGTTTCAAGATGTACATTATAAATACCCCCATGTCATTGGTATATCTTTGTTGCGAGTGACTCTCTGCTATCGACATATACACAACCCAAGAGCTTAAACAATCAAGCAGCAATAGAATAATTTCAATTGGTGCCTGAGCTGACGCTTGGTAAAGATACTTGAATACCGCCTGACAATGACTGAATATCGTTGAATAGATCGCTGAATGTAACTCCGGTAAAAATGCCGTCTTCATGGAGACATCCTCCACTATAATTGAGGTAAATAGCAAGAGTAGCTCTAATTGTCTGGCATCTTGCAACTGTTCAAGTGCTACAACAATGTTGTCGGTGTGTAGCATTGTAAGTAATAATCTCTGTATTGGATCAAAATGCATAAAATTCGAAGTGTATAGTAACGACATGTTGCTTAGTAGCTTTTTGATAACGAATTTGTTACCTTGGAAATCATCGCTTGCCAATTGAAGCAGTATTAGTAGAATTTCATCAAATGAATCAGTAATGTTGGTAATTTGATGTGTGTTGAAATAAACAGTAATTGTTAATGCACCAAAATATTTCACAGTTTTGCTATCATTATGCAAAAGCTGAATTCCTAGACGATATCCGTCATCACTCTTTTGATAACTTTGAAGTCTTTCTTGCACTATATGAACTTGAGATACATCTTTTGAAGAGTATAGTATATGAATATCCTATGCAAAGTTAGTATTAATAGCTTAATCAAAGCTCCAGATAACTTCATACGTCAATGATCTTATTGATTTCCAAATGATTGGACATACTGAGTATATAATGCTTTGAATCCTCTTTAACAGCCATCAATTTGACAACCGAAATTGTGGTATTAAGAAGTGAAAAAATGTGGTTGTAGACTTCCGTATTTGGAAGTATATTCACTGGAAGTGGATAATAGTTAAAATAAACAGGTGGTCGTGTATAATTGTTAGTTCTCCTGATAATTTTCCGGTGGGGAGATTTGCTTACGAACAAAGAGGCAGAGTCGAGAGCGAAATCTGACATGAGTTTCATTTAGTAGACATCACAACACAGAAACAATAGGCACTTCATATCCCCTCAAAGTACCCAATAAAGAAAGTTTTGAGTTATCAGATAATAAATTTTTCGATCAGATATTTTTATCAAACTCCAGTGAAATATGTCTAGAGTTTCTAGAGCTCAATGTGCGAATTGTACGTGTTCACCAGGTTTATTGTCGAGAACCAATAGAGAGTCTTCCTTATTTGCTAAAAGGATTAATTTGAATAGACTTCATTCTGGTAGTAATGCTGGGTCAGGTCATAGTTCCAGAAAAGGCTCCGTTTTCACTTTAAATGCAGCGTCGTTATGTTTACCAGAAGCTAAGGAAGTCAACACCACCAAAAGATTGGAAAGTTTACGAAAAAAAATGAAATCCCACGATTTGGGAATTTACATTATTCCTAGTGAAGACCAGCATCAATCTGAATATGTATCTGCTTATGATCAAAAGAGAAGTTTCATTAGTGGTTTTAGTGGTAGTGCCGGGACTGCTATTGTTACTCGAGATTTAAATAGTGTTGGTCAAGATGATTTTTCTCAAGGAACTGCTGCTTTATCAACCGATGGGCGATACTTTACTCAAGCTATTGATGAATTGGACTTCAATTGGATCTTATTGAAGCAAGGTGCCAAAGATGAACCCACATGGGAAGAATGGACTGTGAATCAAGCAATTCAATTAAGCGTAGATAGCGGTTCGAAAGTTAAAATTGGTATTGACCCTAGATTGATTAGTTTCAAATTGTATCAAAAGTTTTCGAAGTTGATTGAGAAAGAATTGGCTAAAAATTCAAAAGCCGACATTGAATTCGTACCCGTGAATGAAAATTTAATTAATAGCATTTGGGAAGAATTCGAAGCTTTACCTCCTTCAACTTTAGGTGAAATCAAGCAATTAGATATTAGCTTCACTGGTAAAGATAGTGAAGATAAGTTGCAAGAAGTTAAAAATCAGGTTTTTAAAGATGACGTTGAAGGTTTAGTTGTATCTGCGTTGGACGAGGTTGCCTGGTTATTGAATTTACGAGGTCAAGACATTGAATATAATCCCGTTTTTTACAGTTTTATCATTATAACAAAAGACCGAATTAAGCTATTTGTTGGAAAAGATAGATTATCCGAAATTGTAGCTGATTCATTGGATAAAATTGGCGTCTCCGTTGAATCTTATGAATCCTTTTATTCCACTTTGAATTCCATCTCCAAAGAATTTTCTCTTAATAATAAGAAATTTTTTATACCTAACAATGCAAACTGGGAAGTCGTTAGAAACCTAAAATGCTCATTTGTTGAAGGATTATCTCCCATAGAAGAATTGAAAGCTATCAAGAATGCTTCTGAATTAGAAGGCGCTAAGATTGCTCATTTAAAAGATGGTAGAGCCTTAATCAAATTTTTTGCATGGTTAGAAAATGAATTAATAAATGAACAAGAATTAATAGATGAATGTGAAGCCGATGCCAAGCTAACTGAATTTAGAAAGCAGGAAGACAATTTCGTAGGATTGTCTTTTGATACTATAAGTGCAAGTGGCGCAAACGGTGCAGTTATACATTATAAGCCAATTAAAGGGCATTGTGCAATAATTAATCCAGGTAAGATATATCTCAATGATTCAGGTTCTCAGTTTTTAGAGGGTACCACTGATACTACCAGAACTTTACATTTTGAAAAACCAACTAAGGAGGAGATGAGGAATTATACTTTAGTGTTGAAAGGTAATATTGCGTTGACGACTTTGAAATTTCCCGAGAATACAACTGGTATTTTGATTGATGGTATAGCTAGACAATATCTTTGGAAATATGGTCTTGATTATAAGCATGGCACCTCCCATGGTGTTGGCGCGTATCTTAATGTTCATGAGGGTCCAATTGGTATTGGACCAAGACCTAATGCAGCTGCAAATCCTTTGAGAGCAGGTAATTTGATCTCCAATGAGCCGGGGTATTATCAAGAGAATGATTATGGTATTCGTTTAGAAAACATGATGTTTATCAAAAATAGTGGATTGTCGGTTGATGGTAAAAACTTTTTAGAATTTGAAACAGTTACAAAAGTTCCGTTCTGTAAGCGCTTGATAGATGTTCATTTATTAACGGATGATGAAATGAGCTGGTTAAATAGCTATCATTCTACAATTTGGAGTGAATTAAGTGGAAGTTTTGAAAAGAATAGTTATGCTTATAAATGGTTGCGTAGAGAAACTGAGCCATTATTTAAACATTAAAAATATATAATATATATGTGATTTTATTCTTCAAATAGTATTTGAATTTCTTCAATTCTTCTCCTTCTTCTTTCCTCTTCTTCAACACCAACAGCTTCGCCAATTTGTTTCTTCCTTTCCTGTATTTTTAACATCTTCGTCTCTATACTATTCTTCATTATAAATCGCACCACCTTCACTGTCTCATTTTGTCCAATTCTATGAATTCTATCAATTGCTTGATCTTCAATACTGGGACTCCACCAAGGATCCATCATAAACGCTCTCGAAGCGGTAGTCAAGTTCAATCCAACTCCACCAGCTTTCAATGATAACAATAGAATAGAAATCTTACCACTAGTTAACAGTGTATTGAAAGAACTTAGTAACTTAGTACGATCGTTCATATTGAGCCTTCCATCAAATTTATAAACAATGAATTCATCACTGGCCAACTTTAATTCAATCTCGATTATATCCAAATAGGAACTAAATTGGGAGAAAACAATACACTTCAGGTTTGGCGATTGAGCATGCAAAATTTTTAAATGACGAATTAATGCTTGGATTTTAGAAGAAGAGCGATTGGGATCGTATAAATATATTTGAAAATCGTAATCCTTCGCGTCTTGTATGTGGGTATGAAATTTTAGTTCGTTGGATGTTGTCTTTTGATTCCTTAATCTAAATAACTTATATTTAGATATAGGCTCTCTGCAATTTGGACATAGTTTTTCTTTTTGCAATTCTGATTGAAAATCCAAATGCTCCAAAATGCAAGTAAGGCAGAATGTATGCCCACATGGTGTAATCGTTAACTCACTGAATGGGATAGGAATAGTTGTACATATTGAACATTCATTCTCTTCTTCTATTCTGGAATAAAGTTGGTACATAATTTTTTTCACCTCAGTATCATTAGAAAACCTACCGCTATTCTCTTTTAGCGACTTCAAAAACTTCTTCATTTCTTCATCTAGTTCCAACTCAATTACATCATCATCCATTTCATGAGCACCACCAATAAGATTAACATGACAACAGACTTGTCTTAACCTTAGAATGTGTGTTAGAATTTGAGTATAATGGCGTAATAGTTGACCTGATCTTATACCTTCTTTGAAAGATTCAAATGCTCTGGACTTGAACCAGGTATATAATTTTTGTTCTTGATCATTAAAACTAATTTCTTCAATAATGACTTCTTTTTCAGGCAATTCAATTAATGGTTTTCCGTCCTTTTTCTGATTTTTTGTACGCCTCAAGAAAATAGGTTCTAGGATTGATTTAATAATATCCAAAGTTTGTGATATCTTTTTTTGTTCAAAAGGCAATGTGACAAATGTCTTCCAATATGAAAAGTTATTCCAAGGATCCAATTCCAAAAATTTAGCTAATGAGTATAAATCGTCTAATCTATTGACTATTGGTGTACCTGTTAAAACCCATTTACGACTCAGCTCTAATTCGTAAACCGATTTGGCAGTTTTGGTATTTCTATTTCTAATGTTATGACCTTCATCAAGAATGATTCTAAAAAATTTAACTGAATATAGTCCGATTCGAGGTAGCTCACCATTACTACTTCTACTTTTTGATATTCTAGTAAACTCATTAAGTACAGTGCCATAAGTTGTAACTAATACAATAGGTATCTTGGTACTTTTATTGTTACATAAAGACCAAGAGAGGTCAGATTCCATTTCATCTCCATAATAAAGTTTACAAAAATGTTGCGAGTTACTATTGGAGGTTTCGAATTCTTCTTTCCACTGAGTTAATAATGACATTGGTACTACGATTAGTGTAGTACGCGAAGCATATGGTTTACTCAACTTTATAGGTGGATTACTATCATAAGGTACAGAATGAATTAAAGCTAAAGTAGCTATTGTCTTGCCCAAACCCATCTCATCGGCCAATATTCCTCCTTTCAAACTAGTCTTGATTAATGGTTCTTCAAGGGATAGTTCACCATTATACAAATTAGCATAGAAATACTTTTCGGCTTGATGCGAAGTTGAGTCTACAGTTGCTTCTGAATTAGATTTGCTGAATCCAGGCCATTTGTATTTCCTCCAAAGTGGGTTCTTACTACCTGTTTCTTCAATATTCTTTCTTGATTGCGTTGAAAGTCTATCTTCACTCAGAAGCATTTCCAAAACATCTATTTCTTTCTCTCTTGCTAACATCCAAGATAAACCATGCTGCTGGTATTCACGCAATTTTAGACTAAAATTCTCCTTAGGGGGGTTGGTATTCTCTGGTAAACTTTCCAACAATTTCGATTGATTGTTTGCTTGATAAAATTGCCTTAATTGATCTAAATCTATTTCATCAACAGGACGGTCCACCTCCACATCAGAATCAACGTCTATGGTCTCGGTAGAAGTTATCTCTTCTTCTTTATCATCATCATCGATTTTGAGTGGCTTGATCCTAAGCCTGTCAAATAAGTTAGACAAAGCAAATTGTCTAAGTCTCATGGCCAATTCGCTCTCACTCTCAGTCACAAAATTAAAATTGGCTCCTTTCTTTAAAACTGGCTGTTCAATGGCTTCTATATTCTTTACAAATCCAGTATTTTTCAAGTATACATCAATCTGAATGAAAAACGAATCTCCGGTTGATAGTCTACGTTTGGTATCCTCCAAAGCAGTAGCTTCAAATGCAGCTATATTTAAGTCTATCAAGGGGCTGAAAATTCTGGTTAAATCTTCAGGTATCCTACCGATTTCTCTTCCATTGTTACATAATCTAATAATTGAGCATTTTTGCATAGTCGAGTTTCTCGGTATTAATCTTCTAATTTGAAGCTTATCTTGATACTTCAAGGGTTTCATTGTTGGTCTTGTTGCCCATGCTTGCACATCAATTGTTCCAATATGCTTTTTCCATGAGTTTTTTTCTATTTCTTCCTTAAATACCTGGGAAGCTGAATGCATTCTCTTACTAAGTGATTGCATTTGCAACTGATCATCATTATACGTTCTCTTGGGAGATGTGGTTACTTTGTGTTGAGTATCTGATGGCACCGGCGATGAGGTTGGCTGCTGCCCACACGCTGGTTGTTGCAACTGATCCACATCCGGTGGATTTGTAAATATCTCTGACATTGCTAACCTAACACTATCCGATTTCATGCAATATTTATCGTATAGATATTTTAGTATAATGGGAGACACATCACCAACTCTGGATGTTAATTGAGATTTGAATGTCTCTCTTGATAACGTAGGCGTGATTTCTTGTACCAAAACTTCGGACTCGCGTTGTTCCTCTTCATCATCCTCTTGTATAAATAAATCATTCGTGTGATTCACCTCTGACAAAGGCCTCTCTTCTGCTTTAGGCTTCTCATCCTGTGGTACAAAGAACCTTTTCTTTGTAATCTGCATCGATAACTACAAAGAAGTGGAATTCTATTCTTGCAACATATCTTCCTTCAATCACTCCAACTTTACTGTGCACTACACACCAAAAAATTTTTTGTCTGTGATATGGAACCCATTGGAAGTACTGATTGTTTTACAGTACAAATTCACTGCTTCCCCACAGTTTCGAAACAAATAATGAATGAAAGATATTTCGGTAGTAGCCACTGTTGAGCTGAAGGACAATACTTGTGGTTGTTGTTGAATTCTACCAAATCAAGTCAAAAGAGGTAACACTTACGAGTGAAAGGAGTACAGGGAGTGATGATACTAATCGGGAATAATATTCGGAGCACATTGAGAGACTGAGAAACTAAAAAATCGAAAGGCTTTTGAAGAAGTTAAATAATCTTCCCGTGATGTGTTTGTGTTTATGGACGGTTCATCACCATGACGTCTGCTGGGTAACACGACCAAATCTCTTGTCGGTGATTAAAAAATGGTTGATATTTTTGTGATCTGAATTCAGATTCAACCGAATTAGTAAGTTATTATGTAATGTGATAAATGTGCAGAATGGGCAGTACTTTTCTCCGATCAACTCGACGGGCAATCAGAATCATGGTTTTATACAGCAAGTAGCATAGTGTTAATTACAACCTGTCTTTGATCCAAGAGGTAATCGTAGAGTGTCAGTATTTCTACTTCTGCATCGACTACATTGCTTAAATCAAGTGTATAGTTATCATTATATCACCTTGTACAAGTAGAGTTACTTATTACAAATCATCATCTTAATAATCAATCACAGGCAATTATAGTCGTCACGTCATTTAATTGACATTACTGCACTTAACTCCATCTCAGGTTTGTTGCTAGATTATTGCTTGACCTATTTATCTCGTCATCATCTTTCTGCACACGCAACCCGATAAACAACCATAAACATAGTTGTTACATATATAAATCGTTTCCTACGTTGTGATCAATGGTCTTATTATCAAGACATTCTAAAAATATATCAGCACCCATTATGAATACGTTAAACAGACCATATACTACTATAATAAATAAAGACATTGATTTAAACAACAGTTCCAATCCTTTAATACCAGATAATTATGATGCAACAAAATATCGTAAGTGGTTAACACTAAACAATACTCACGACGAAATAAACAAAATATCAGTAATGTCATTCAATTTGCTATCAAGGCATTACTTATGGCAACAAATATTTGGGTATTTGGAGCAAGAGTACTTAGATTGGCCAAATTATAGATTCCCGCTTTTAAATAGAACTATACGACAATTGAAATGTGATATAATGTGTTTTCAAGAGATGGAATACTACATATATAAGAAGTATTGGTCTAAAGATTTTCCTAACGATAATTACAAAAGCTATTTTGTGAAAAAATCTTTGCCACAATATTGGGGAAATATGTCCAATAACTATATTGATGGTGTGGGTGTGTTTGTGAATACTGCAAGGTTTGATGTATTGGATAACATTGAAATAAATTTTGGTCGCCATATTATAAACAATAAGGAGCAATACCAAATAACTCAAGACTTAATCAATAGGCTAGTACCGAGAAATACTGTTGCATTGATACTAAAATTGCATGACAAATTAGCCAATAGAATTGTTTATGTTGCTAATACTCATTTGTATTGGTCGCCAAAATATAATGATGTTAAAGTATTACAGACTAAATTATTATTGAATGAATTACAAAGATATGTAACTGAAGATGATCCATCCATAATTTTATTAGGGGATTTTAATTCTAATTCCAAGTCGGATGTCTTCAAACTACTTGCCAATGGTAGTATCGACCTTTCCACGTCGCCGGATTTTTTTGGGTATGACTATGGTCAAGATAATATTTTGATAAACAAAGATAATCAAATTGAAAATCCTTTAAAGCTCGTGAATGTTTATCAGTCTTTATTAGAGTCGGAGAGATTACACTTTACAAGTTATATATCGAGTTTGACTGACGTATTAGATCATATTTTTATAAGCAGGGATAAATTCACAATAAATAAAGTTTTGAGTGAAGTCGATGCAAACTACTGTTCCAACTGTGAAATAAAAGGATTTCCAAATAACCAATTTCCGTCTGATCATATACCTTTGGTAACAGAGATAAGTTATAAATAGATATTTAATACATGATTTCAATAGAGTTCTGAATTTGTACATACACTGTGGCGTCGTGTGTATTGTTCATTTTTCTTTATGATTTCACCCTTCAATCTCAACAAAGTGTTTTGTTTTTTTTTTTCTTTGTATTTGTTCCATTGAAGTACTTCAATACCTTCTATGACAACAAGATCATCCATATATTTCATAGCTAGATTCATTCACATTTGAAAGATAATTGTTCGATTAATAGTTTTTCTCTAAAAAAATTACGTGCATTTGAAAAGTGGGTATATTGAGTTCAATTTGGATTGCGAAGGCAACAAAGAAAAAGAAGCCATTTTATATTCAAGAAGAAGCCTATAGACCAACAAAATAACCTTACTCTATCGGGAAGAATATTAAATGATTATGAATATAGCTAATAAATATCAACATGCTCAGGTTCAGGGGCAACCGCAATCAAATTTACAAGCACAACAAATATTATTACAACAACTTCATCAAGGACAATCTCAACAACAACAACTGCAACTGCAACAGCAACAGCAACAACTGAAACAGCAACAGCAGCCAACTGCAAATGCGTTAGGAACTGGATTTCAACCAAATGAAAATTTTAATGAAGGTTTGAGTCAAAATATGTACCAAGGTAATTATCAGCGTACTCAACCATCTTTGCAACAACAATTTTTCCCTCAATTTCAACAACAAAATCAACAAAACCAGGCTGGCGGTCTTGCTGGTGCTGGGTCTGCTACTCTGCAATTGCAACAATCTTATCAACCAAATCAGCAAGTTCCACGTCAGCTTCCACACCTTCAACAACAGTTTTACAATCAACATCAAGCAGCTGTTCTTCAAGCTCAACAGCAGCAACAGCAGCAGCAACAGCAGCAGCAGCAGCAACAGATTCAACTTCAAGCTGTACAGCAGCAACAGCAACAGCAACAGCAACAAACTCCCGTACCAAAATTGAGTACACTAAGTGTTGACAGCCCTAACTCTATCTATTGGCAGCATCAACAACAATTATGCCAAATATCAAGAAGCTCGAATATTCCTCACTATTATGCAAGACAATATGCGTCAAATTCAAGAAAAATAAAGAATCCATATAGCGAAGTGAAATCAGTAGGATTAGTCGAAGCCACAAGAACTATAGTTCAATCTTTAGAAGAAGAGGAGGAAAAGAAAAAAAAGCTGGCAAATAATAATAATACTCCAACAACGAGCTCGGCATTATTACATAATAAGAAAACATCTCAGGATCTCGATGACGACACCATGGAAGAGCAACGAATGAGGCTAAAAACCCAAGGTAGACAGTTGTGGTGTCAATTGGATTTAAGTGGTCAAGGTCTAGTCAATATATCACCGAAATTGTTCCATTATGACTTTTTGGAATCATTATACTTGAATAATAATAAATTAAGCACTATCCCCCCAGCTATACGTAAGTTAAGAAGCTTAAGAACTTTAGATTTGTCACATAATAGAATAAGTGAAGTACCTTCGGAGCTTGGTTTGTGTTTTAACTTGAGATATCTTTATTTGTTTGATAATAACATCAAGACTTTACCTAATTCATTTGGAAATTTGATTGAATTGTTATTTTTAGGTATTGAAGGTAATCCATTAGATTTAAATTTTGCTAATTTAATTGCTGAAAAGGGAACTAAAGAATTGATTGTCACATTAAGAGATCAAAAAATAACTACTAGAACTCCAAATCCAAGACCGTGGTTGACTTTGGAGGATGATGGTGAAGTTGTGGATTCACACGAGACATACAAAAATGAACCAGAAGCAAGTGACGTATTTACTGTTTTATCATATAATACATTATGTCAACATTACGCAACACCAAAAATGTACAAATTTACACCATCATGGGCATTAAAGTGGGAGTATAGAAGGGATATGTTAGAAAAGGAAATTTTGAATTATAGTACTGATATCATATGTATGCAAGAAGTTGAAACTAAAACATTTCATGAATTTTGGTCCCCACTTTTATCTCAAAAAGGTTATAAGAGTCTTTTCTTCAGCAAGACTAGATCTAAAACGATGAGTGAATCAGATGCTAAGAAAGTTGATGGATGTGCCACTTTTTATAAAGTTGATAAGTTTACGTTGGTCCATAAACAGAATTTTGAATATAATAGTGTTTGTATGGGTTCCGATAAGTACAAGAAAACAAAGGACTTATTCAATCGATTTATGAATAAGGATAACATTGCTCTAGTTTCATATTTACAGCATAAAGATAGCGGAGAGAAAATTTGCTTTGTGAATACTCATTTACATTGGGATCCAGCTTTTAATGATGTTAAGACTTTACAAATTGGTATATTATTAGAAGAATTACAAGGAATAATTAAGAAATATCACCATACTTCATCAATGGAAGAAGTTAAGAATGCATCTGTTATTGTATGTGGTGATTTCAATTCTGTTAAAGAAAGTGCAGTGTATCAATTATTCTCTACTGGTTCCTCGAAGGATCATGAAGATGTGAGTGGTAGGGATTATGGTAAATTCACAGATGAAGGCTTCCACCATCCTTTCAAATTGAAGTCTGCGTATGAATCAATAGGTGAATTGCCATTTACAAATCTTACACCTGGTTTCACAGATAATATTGACTATATATGGTATTCCACACCTAGTTTACAAGTTAAAGGTTTATTAGGTAAAGTTGATGAGGACTATGCATCTCATTGCAACGGTTTTCCTGATGCAAACTTTCCATCTGATCATATTCCTATTTTAGCCAAGTTTAAGTTGAAGAAGGGTCAAAATAAAAAACCGGACTTTAAACCAGATTTCAAAACTGGACCTTCAAGAAAAACTTAGAGGGATCGTTCCTTTACGAAGTTTTATGTTACGATATTTTGTATATTAGTTTGTCAGTTTATCAGTTTACCATATTTTTTCTTGTTTTAGCTTTATCACATTTATGATTTTTTATATCATGATAGAAGAGCATAAAACCAGAATCAAGGGCATTTTGTTTTGTATCATATTCTTTTAATTCATTCATTCATTTTTCCTCTTACTTGAATAACTTAGACCACCTTTAGAGTCGGAAGGTTTTGCGTGCTTTGTCTAATGGTACATTTTATAGTTTAATCTATAACTATCATATATGTTTGAGATCGGTTCTAATCCACGCAAGTGAATGCTCTTTTCGGTGATCCCCTGTTAAACAGAACACCTGTGTTGCAAAAAATAACTTATCGCTCCGTCAATAATTCCATGACCTCTCATTCTTCTCACTCAATAAATACATGGCCAATGTCGTCATACTTGAAGAAATCCGTTCACTGCTGTACTACAGAATTTCTTCTTCGTGATTAATGTGTTGCCATGAGCTCGCCTCAAATCAAAAGATAATTGGTCTATTAGAACTGGTTTATTACAATAGTAACGATAAATTTTAGAATACGAAAATTTATGTAATAAGTATCTATCCTCTCATTCCGTTAAAACTGGATGTTTCATCGCCGTAGTCGATTTATAGAAATTTAAATGGAACATGATGGCCGTACAATAATTTTTAATAGATTGAACACAATATTTAAATCCCATTTAACTAAATATGTTTAAAAATGGCGGCACACATGACATATTCTAGCCACGATAAAAAAAAGAGGGCAGAATCACCCGTGACGCTTAAGCGAGAATAAAATTAGTTTGCCTTCAACCCTTATTGTATTGGAACTAGTTTGCTACTTCCTAAATAGGATAACTCTTTGTTAGCATAATTCAACCATACCTATAAATTTCATAGAATAGTTAAACTTATGATTTCCATCACTTCTTTTACCATTGAATGAACCATCTCTGTAGATGAAGAAATCTTGCTTACTATCTATTTACACGGCGGTATCACCAGTGCTTGCGATTTGGCCCTTTGATTCTGGCGAGAGCAGTTCTTCGTCCCCATCATCCTCCACCAGCACTGGCGGTAAAGCGTGGTATGAAACAATCTTGGTAGATGCAATTAGTGCTGGTTCATCCAGCAGCAGCACGGAAACATCAGAACCGACCGACGACAGGAACCCTTATGCCCCTTATAACACAACGTGTCCCCTGGGCTCATTGACACGAGAAGCAAGTGGATTATCGGAGGATGAAAAAGCGTACCTAGAAAACAGACATAAGGTTACGAATGAGCACTTGATTGATTTTTTAGAGAACAAAGCTAAGCTTTCAAATTTTGATGCTAAGTCGTTCATATCCAATAATTCTCAGGATCACAACATTACAATTGGCCTTAGTTTTAGTGGGGGTGGATATAGGGCTATGTTATGTGGGGCGGGACAAATCTTAGGTCTCGATGGAAGATTCGAGGACTCGAACAAACATGGTCTCGGTGGGTTATTGCAGGCTTCAACCTACCTTGTTGGATTATCGGGTGGTAGTTGGCTCGTGGGATCATTAGTATTGAATGACTGGTTGTCAGTGGCCGAAATCGTCAATGGAAGCATCAAAATTTGGCAACTTGAAGATTCAATATTGAATCCGAGTGGTATACGTATCGATAACACAATTTCATACTACAATGGGCTCCGAGAAGCTATCGCTGCCAAAGAAGATGCAGGATTTGAGACTTCCATCACTGACGTATGGGGCAGGGCATTATCTCACCAGTTTTTTGAGGATGATTCTGGTGGTGCAAATGTAACCTGGTCAAGTATAAGAAACTTGACAAGCTTCAAGGATCATGAGATGCCGTATCTTATTGTGCTCGCCAATGGTAGAACACCAGGAACGTACATCATCAATGAGAATTCAACAGTTTTTGAAATTGGCCCTTACGAATTAGGTTCATGGGACCCCTCATTGAATTCCTTTACTTCTTCTCAGTATTTAGGTTCTACTGCTCATAATGGAATTCCAAATAAAACGGATGTTTGTGTTCAAAATTTTGATAATTCCGGGTTTATCATGGGCACTTCGTCATCGCTTTTCAATCAAGTTATTTTGCAATTAGGCAATTATGAAATTAATAGTGTTATCAAGCTGATTCTTACGGACGTTTTATCCAAACTAAGCTATGAGAATGCAGATATTGCTGTATACGAACCCAACCCGTTCTTTGGATTCAGTGAGGCCGGTACGGAATCAATTGTACAAAACAACACACTTTTCTTAGTTGACGGAGGTGAAGACGGTCAAAATGTTCCATTCTATCCATTAATTCAAAATTCCCGAAACGTTGATGTTATATTTGGGTTTGATAATTCTGCTGATACTAATTGGAATTGGCCAAATGGAACATCAATCATGGAAACATATAAAAGACAATTTTCGGCCCAAGGTAAAAGCACACCCTTTCCGTTTGTTCCTGATGTTGATAGATTCTTGAAAGAAAAACTAGATGAGAAACCAGTATTTTTTGGGTGCAATGCAAGCGATATGTCTGACCTTGTGAAGTGGCATAATAATGACAAAATAAATGCCACTGATGTTCCACTTGTGGTGTACATTTCCAATTCCAGAATGTCATACAATTCCAATTTTTCAACGTTTAAATTATCTTACAAAGATGATGAAAAATTTGGCACTATAAGAAATGGATTTGAAATAGTCAGCAGAAATAATTTAACCGATGATGACAATTGGCTTACATGTGTCGGGTGTGCTATCGTCCGAAGACAACAAGAAAGACTTGGACAACAACAAAGTGACGAATGTCAAAAGTGTTTTCAAGAGTATTGTTGGACAGGTGGCATGAAAGACGCGGCTCCTGTCTCTAGCGTTAGTGGATTGGCGGGATTAGCAACTGTGACTTCTTCAACTGGTTCGTCAACTGGTTTGTCAACCTCAGCGTCTACGTTAGAATCCGAAGGATCTGAATCTACTACTACTAAGGCGGGTAAACATAATTCTGGTAATCACTCTCACAATGCACCTTCATTAGTTACCATTCTCTTGCATACGATAATGGGATTTCTAGTAGGGTCCATATAGACCGCACCTAGACCCAAATATGGACCTAGAGCGGTTTGTTTGTATTGGTTATTTTTATAGGGCATCTATCATTCGGTTGCAAAATTGTTGATTTTTCCTCTGTATTTCTCGCACAGATTTCATTGAATCTCTGTATGTACTAACCATCCATCGCAAGCACTCAAATTTTTTTTTTTTCAGAACCTCTTAACAAACAAGTCTTTCCAACAGCATCACACATCGTCATGGTTAAATCATATGATCGTTATGATCAAGAGATGTGTTTTGGAGTGATATCATCGCACTCCAACATCGTCTGGCTACCACCCTCGGACGCACAATCCTCCACTTCTATAGGAAGAGCGTTAACTTCTGGGCTAGAAGAGATTCTCATCTGGGACATCAAGACAGGGGACATCTTACAAAGATTGCGGGACGGACTCACACCGGGCGCATCAAATGCCTCAACTACGACAGCGCCGAGTCCCGTTTGCTACTTGACGTTTCATGAGGAGACGAATTTGATTGCGGCGGGGTACAATGATGGGAATATCAAAATTTGGGATTTAAGTTCGGGTCTGGTGATTATAAACTTCCAGGGCCACAGATCGATGATAACGCAGTTGAAGTTTGATCGAAGTGGAACCCGGTTGGTCTCAGGATCCAATGATTCGTCAATCATAATGTGGGATTTGGTGGGAGAAACAGGACTATTCAAATTGAAGGGTCACAAGGGCCCCGTCACGGGGTTGGAGCTCTTGTCCGAAGGTTATAGTGAGGAGCAAACTGATGCCTTGGATGATTATTTGTTGAGCTGTTCCAAGGACGGATTGATCAAGTTATGGGAATTGAAGTCTCAGCAATGCATCGAAACTCATTTGGCGCATTCCAATGAGTGCTGGAGCATGGCTTTGAGTCCATCAAAGAGCATGTTGATAACTAGCGGAAATAAGGATCAAGTGAAAGTATGGCGAATCGACCTAGAGCAAGAAGATGGATCCAAAATCACGGAACGAGGAATGTTTGAAAAAGCAAGCAAAGCAAGAAGTAACGAAATTGCATTCAAGCATTTGAAAGCGCTGGGTGGAAATACGGTTGAATTATTTTCGGTACAGAATTCAGATCGAACAATTGAAATTTTCAGAATCAGATCACAAGATGAGTTGAAAAAGGGGATCTCTAAGAGAACAAAGAGATTAAAAGAAAAGGGATTGACGGATGAAGAGATTCTTGAATCGATGCAAAACTCAGAAATTAGCATGCTTATAGTGCCATTCACCACATTACGTACAGTAGCAAAAATTGAATCATGTTCCTGGACCAATAATTCGAGAAAAATCAATGTTTTGATTTCATTAACCAATAATAGCATAGAATATCACAGCATCCCCATCCCGGAAAACCCGAAAAAGGCGCAACCAACAGATTTATATTCGGTCAAACAACATGCAATTGATTTGCTTGGTCATCGTTTTGATATCAGAGCTATGGACATATCCCGCGAGGATGATAAGTTACTAGCAACTGCGTCAAATGGAGAATTGAAAATCTGGAATACAAAGACGTATAACGTAATCCGCTCTTTTGCATTAGAAGGTGGATATGCATTATGTTGTAAATTTTTGCCTGGTGGTTCATTGATCGTGATTGGTTTTAAGAATGGTGATTTGGAATTGTACGATTTAGCTACATCATCATTAGTTGATCGAGTCGATAATGCACATCAAATTTCCGGGTCTAATGATAGTGCGGCTATTTGGTCACTTGATTTAACTACAGATGGTAAAACTCTAGTTACTGGAGGCAGCGATAAATGTGTCAAATTTTGGAATTTCAAAGTGGAGCAAGATGTTATACCTGGTACGAATACAATGGTAACTCATTTAAAATTTGTTCATACTCAAACACTCGAATTGAACGAAGATGTTCTTTGTGTTAAAATTTCTCCCAATGACAAGTTCCTTGCTGTATCATTATTAAACAACAACGTTCAGGTTGTGTTCTTAGACACGTTAAAACTATTCCTTACCTTGTACGGTCACAAATTACCTGTATTATCCATCGATATATCTGCGGATTCCAAGCTCATAATCACATCTTCAGCAGATAAAAATATAAAGATTTGGGGTTTGGATTTTGGTGATTGTCATAAATCGATATTTGGCCATCAAGATTCAATTATGAATGTTAAATTCATTGGAGACACGCATAATTTTTTTTCAAGTGGTAAAGACGGATTGATCAAATATTGGGATGGTGATAAATTTGAATGCATTCAAAAATTGCCGGCACACCAAAGTGAAGTTTGGTGTATGGCAATAAGTTCCAATGGATTATTCATGTGTTCTACATCGCATGATCATTCGGTTAGGTTATGGTCGGCTACAAGTGATCAAGTCTTTTTGGAAGAGGAGAAAGAAAAGGAATTGGATGAAATGTACGAAAACACACTATTGGATCAAATAGAAGGCGACGAACGTGTGAATAATGATGGCATAGAAGATGACGATGACGAAGTTACCAAAGTTTCCAAGCAAACCATGGAAACTTTGAAAGCGGGCGAGAAGTTGATGGAAGCTTTAGATATTGGTGTTGAGGATGTTGAGGCTACTTTGGAATACGAATCGCTACTCAAGTCCGGAAGACAAGCAATCAAACCGACACCCCATGCGATCTTGCTTGCAGTTAATATGACTGGAAGTCAATACGTTCTTGATATTTTATCAAAAATCAAGCCTGCTCAATTAGATGATGCATTGCTAGTTCTTCCATTCTCATACTCCCTCAAGTTATTGCAAATGATAGAAATCTGGACGTCGAGAACGAACATCGCCGCAAATATCGTCAACGTATCGTTAATCTGCAAGGTCTTGTTCTTCATAATATCCTCAAACTGCAAAGAATTTATAAATCAAAAGGACCCTAAAATAAAAAATCAATTACTAATGGTAAAACAGCAACTCAGAGACAATTTGCACGAGACATGTGAAAACTTAGGTGTGAACACGCAGGGTTTGAAATTTATCAAACAACAATGGAAATTAAATCATGTTAGGGAATTTATTGATGAGGATGAACAAAGACAATACGATGAAAAAAGAGCCATTAAGAGATCTTATACCACTATATAGTATTATTCTATAGAAATACAAGTAAACGGACTGAACAGTTCGTAATTACCCACTGATAGTATGATGTGACCAAAAGATACATTGGTGTACAAGCATCAGCTCAAATAGGGCTGTTTTACATGATACTTGTTCTTGGGTAAATTGAATCCATTTCTAAAGTGTAGAGAGAAAGAACCGCTTTTTTATACTTTTTCGCTTGTCATGAGATTACGCATATTGTGCTAAATCTGATTTAAATTTGTATTCATATTATAATCCCCGCGCTACCTACGTCGTACTCTTATATGGTAGGGTTATAACTGAAAGTCACTGAAAGTCATCACTGAAAGTCACTGAGTGAAGGAAGTTGAAAGATGAATTATTGTTTGTGTTTGGAGATTTCAGCAGCGACAGAGATGCTACAAAATAATTGCTACAAAATATCAGTTATAGGAGGATCAAACCACTGCTGCGAATGAAGAGGCGACTTAATTATTATTATGATTGTTGTCGTGATTATGCATCATCATGCACACCATATTTTGATTTTTTGTTTCCGATTCTTGCTTCGTTTCATCGAAGGCATCTCCGAGTCAATATCATGTACAATTATTCAGCTGGCTTGTAGCGTTGAATAACCTTTCATTTATTGCGCTTGAAATATTGCCCAAATTTCTCTCAAGTTTTGTTTGTTACTACTCTAATGGCGGTGCAGAGAATCATCTGGAGGTTTAGGACGTCTTTGGGATACTATGCGGCTGGATGTAAACAGTACTCTGTTTCTCGAGAAAGATGAAACTCAATCCATACTACAGCGTTTTTCTTTGGAATCATTGAGATTCGCACTATTATATGTCCTTTACAATTGCCTGCGATCTTAGGTATTGTTTACTGGGTGCTTGCCTTAATTTGAGTCGCTTAGTGTTTATAGGCCATTTGACGCACGCCTCGGAATCTAAACCGGTCCATAACTGAACACTCTTCAGATTATACAACAAAACACAGAAAAAAAAACTTTTTAGATTCTCCAAATTGTCAAGAATATGGAACCAAGTGACCTTATTCATTGTGTAGTGAGAAGTAGCAATTATGTGGTTTGTGGCAAGTTGAATTTTAAAATAAAATGACTGCTGAGCGGTTTAGTGTTGTTGCATTGGCGATTTAATAGGATGGATGTGTTATATCGCTCAGATACATACATAGAAGAATATCTATCAATGCACAAGGGGGCTAAAAGATAAAATAAATTATATAGGTGTGAGAATAGTGGAAGAAGACAAGTCTTTGTTCAATTGCCTCAATTTCCACTGATGATGTTGTTCCGTCTGTTAAACAGATCCATTAACATGTTCTTAAAGACAATGGATAACGATGTAAGTATATTACTTCGCTTCAGTAATACGAAATTTCCATTAACCATATATCTTTAGGTTATGATTACAGTGCTAAGTTATGCTTTTGAAAATGAAACTTTGAGAGCACATTAAGCATTTTTGCAGACGTCTCTCTATCACTCTCCTCTTTGCTTCTGTCTAGATAATTATTATTCCCATACAATGCTCTTACACTCTCAAATATACTCCGTAATCGATGTTGAATTTTCTCCTTCTCTCTCTCTGCTCGCTGTCCAGCTCTCCCTCTCTCTCCCCATTAATCAACCGAATATATTGGTCCCATTTAACCACGTAAAAAAGTTAAAGAGCATTGAATCCTATAGTTTATGAAAACTTTATCTATCTAACTATGCGAACATACTACTAGAGAACTCAGATTTGTTTTAGCTTTAGTTTTAATTCCCTTTTTTTTCAGTAATGTTGGTACACACTCATTGAATGTTGGCTTTGTTTGTCTTTCTTTTTTTTTTTATTTTTTCTTTCATGATAGTTTGATTGATTGACTACCTTACTTTTATTCGTCATTTTCTTTTCATCATCCAACATTTTTTACTCAAGTATACTCTTCCTTCAATAATTCATCTGTGTTTATAGGACGTATCAAGATGAATATGAATAACGTTCCTCAAGGTGGCCTTCCACTTGGTGGTAGTACATCTTCATGGCAGGGAATGTATACACGTGAAGAGAGACAAAGAGTGGTACAAATTATCATGGATACTTTAACTGATTTGCATGGTTCTAATCCTAATTTTGATCCTCAGAGATTAACAAAGATGGCGCATGATTTTGAGAAGATAGTTTACGAAAAATCACCGTCAAGAGAGGATTATTTAAAGGCTATTAAACTAAAGGTCAATCAGTTGAGACTTCAAAAACAACAGTTGAGTGGTGGGCCGGTAAATCAACAGCAACAACCGATGGCAAGGAATAATAATGGCAACAACACTAACAACGGGAATATGAATCCAATGAATGCTCAGAATATGCAATTCTTGCAACAGCAAGCCCAGGTTAGAGGTCACTCACAGGCTCAAATTCAAGCCCGTCAACAGCAACTCCGAAACATGGTAAACCAACAACAAGGTCAACAAATTCAACAGCAGCAGCAGCAGCAGCAACAACAACAACAGCAACAACAACAACAACAACAACAACAACAGCAACAACAACAACAGCAGCAGCAACAACAACAACAACAACAACAACAATCTCAGCTGATGTCCCAGAGTATCAATTCTCAACAACAAATGGGTAATATTGGTGCTGGTGGAAACAGCAACGTTCCTTCAAATAGTGGTCAACAATTCTCCCCACAATTAGTTCAATTAATTAGAAGCTTAGCTATCCCACCACCTTTACTTTCGAGAATACCAAATCTACCTAAAGGAGTAACCACTTGGAATCAAATATTTGATTGCATTAAAAAGAAGATTATTTCCCAAGATATTCTTCCCTTGATTAAAGACATACATTCTACTCATATGCAATTAGTTATGCGTCAACAGCAGCAAAAGATGAATATGCAACGAGGCGACAACAATACTAGCAATAACACCAGTAATAGCAATTTTCCTGGTGTCAATGATTTCAATAAGAGTAATATAATCCCTAATAATACCAGTAATTTTAATATTAACAATTTGACTCCTCAGCAAAGGGAGCAACTTTTACAAAGACAAAGAACCATCCAACAACAACAGCAGCAGCAACAACAGCAACAACAGCAACAACAATTACAACAACAATCACAACAACAATCCCAACAACCAACTCAGCAAAGCCCTCAATTGCAACAATCGCAGCCTCAACATCCATCACAACAACCGCTTCCTAATCAACAAAAACCTCCGCAATTCCAAATCACGCAACAAGATTATGCTAAATATACTAACGAAGCATTGATGGTATTAAATAGATTGCAACAGCAAAAGCAAATAGAAGGACAGATAGATGCAAATATGAAAGAGACTTTTATCAGAAAATATATACTTCATCAAAAAAATCAACTATGGAAGCAACAGCAACAGCAACAGCAACAGCAACAACATCAGCATCAACAACCGCAGCTGCTGCTGCAAGGTGCTAATGTAGCTACGACTGGTCTTGGTATCAATTCCATGCCAAATCAGCAATCTCAACGACATCCTCCACAACAGCAGCCTCAGCAACGCCCACAACCAATGCAACAAGCTCCTCAGATGTCAATGCAACTGCAAGCTCTTCCGCAACAAAATATTCAAAATATGCCGCAAGTTCTGCCAATGTTGAGTAACATGAATACTCCAATGTTGAAACCAAATTCTCAAATGGGTACTCTTTCTTCACCAATAATGGCACAGAGAGGGGCAATGATTAACAACAACAACAACTCTGTATCCGCTACTAATAATGGAAACAGAACGCGACCTGTGAGTGCACCCACAAACATCAATATGGCTTCTATCTTACCGCCTTTAACTGATGATGTCAAACTCAGGCTAAGACAATTAATTGAAGAAGTTTCTCGCAATAATGTTGTTTTGAAAGATGTTACATCTTCCCTTGCTGAGAATGATAAAATTACAGTACGAGAATCAATGAATAGAATTCAAGAACAGTATGGTAATGTTGATAGTATTATCAGTTATTTTTACTTGCTTACGAAAAACGCTGATGGTACTAAAAGGTTAATTCAAATGAAATATATGACAAAGAATATTTTGGATCATTTAAATAGAGGTATTTATTTAGCAAGTCCTGATTTGTTAGAAAAGTTGAGAAACCAATATGTCAAATACTTTGATTATGTGAAAGAGCAGATCAATTTGAGAAGACAGCAAGTAGCAGCACAAGGTGGTGGTTCAAATGTTATGACGCAACAACAGCAGCCGCAACAACTACAACAGCTAAAACAATTACAACAACCACAACAACCGCAACAACCACAACAACAAACTCCAAGGCTGCAAACGCAATCTCAACCTTCACAACCTTCTCAACAACAACAAACTATGATGCAAAATAGGACAAATCAAGTTTTCATTAATCAAAACCAACAAATTCCACCCCAAATGGTCGCTCCACCTGGTCAACAGCAGCAAGTTAACGTTAACAATAATTGGAATAATAGTGTTCCGGGGCCTGTTAAGATGCCGCAACAACCAATACGTCAAACTATAGGCAGTAGTCCAATAATGCCACAACAGCAACAATCTCCAATGCTACAACAAATTCCGATTCATCCTCCAATACCCCAGCAGCAAATGTCAAAAGCACAAGCTCAAAGGATTTCAGCACCTCCTGCTAAGGCTCCCGCAAAGAAGAGTACTGTGGGTCAAGGTAGAAGGAAGGGTAAAAATTCTATTAGTGGAGGTACAGCTGCACCTACGCCTGTTCCATTGCCTGCTACTACTCCTGGATCATTAGCTACTGCTATAAAGACCCCTCATAGTATTTCAACCCCTCAAATATCCCAAAGTCATAGTAATAAAAATACTCCAGTTGGTCAATCACCTAATTATCCAGCCAAAGTAACTCCGTCGAGTACAACTCCAGGAATATCGACATCCAATAATGCTATAAATCAGGTATATCTGACTCCAGAAATTGATTTATTTGCAATGGCTTCAACTGATTCTAAAGTGGCCAAGAGAAGAGAATTATCTAATACAGATCCTGAAAAGTTCTTTTACGCTGCTTTTGCTAATTTATTAGATTTAGATGAATCAATTATTGCTAATATAGATATTAAACCTTCTGCTTCTCCAATAGCAAATAGCTTTAAACAGGTTAAATCACCATTGTCACCAACGACTGGAAATGAATGGACATGTGAGATTAAGCCGTTGGCTATAATGTCGGCATTTAGACAAGTTGATTTCATAAAAGGGTTGGCTAGTGATGATATAATTGCTACATGCGGAATGCTAGCTATTCAGGAAGCAGATGAATCATCCAAACAAGTGAAGAGAGAGCATGAAGGTGATGATGACTTGGATACCTTGTTCAGCGAGAAAAAGGTTAAAATGGAAGCAGTGGTCAATGATGATTTTAATAAATTCTTGTATGAACCGGTATCGTTCGATGATTGGAAAGATTTTGTTATTTCTTCTATAAAATAATAAGTTAAGATCGCATATTTAAATATTAGTTGTTTTATTTATACTTTGCTTGGATTTATACATCGAGTGTATCCTTGCGTACTTTCAATTCTGTTTTTTTATTTATTTAGGTTTGTATCAATGTGATTATTTACTTTATATATCAAAATAATCATTGAAGTTTATATCAATCCTCGGAAGATTCATGATCCGCTGCGAACAAAAAAAAGATCTTGGAACCAAATCTCATTACCAGAACGTCCAATCTCAAGAGCAAACAGACAATGCCACCTAAATTTGATCCTGAAGAGAAACAAATCTCGGTAGCATTTGTATGTTTGGGGAACATGTACGTATCACCAATCACCGCCGAACCCACCCACTTGCTCATGTCATTCAGCTACTAACATGCACGCAAACAGATGTCGTTCGCCTATGGCGGAAGCGATTTTCAAACACCAGGTCAAGGAGCAAGGTTACACACAGTATTTCAAGCGAATCGACTCGTTCGGCACGTCTGGTTGGCACATTGGTGAGCTGCCCGACTCTCGGTCGGCCAAGACGTGCCGAAAGCACGGTGTGCCCGTCGACCATCGTGGTCAGCAAATTTCGGCGGCAGATTTCAAGCATTTTGATTATGTGATTGGCATGGACGAGTCGAATGTTAGCGACTTGAGGCACTTGAAGCCTAGGGATTGTGCTGCTGTTGTTGACATGTTTGGAAGGTGGAGAAGTGATATGGACTTCGAAAGAGTGGTTGGTGATCCTTATTATGGCGGAATAGATGGATTCGAGTATAATTTCAAACAAATTTGTCACTTCACTGATGAGTTTTTGAAACAAGAAATTGGTCCTTTGGAGTAGAGATCTTGTAGGTTTTATAACTAGATGTGAAGTGTATTGGAGAGACCAGATCGATGATAGGTCGTGTATACTTTAGAAATAAATACATAATGATGGTAGTGTTAAACCTTTCTAACAAACTTAAAAATTTTTTGAAAGGTCCACAAGTTCACAACCAACGCAACGAAGCAATAGTATATCGTTAGACGCATACAAGCATGAGCGCAAGAAAACTACAACAGGAATTTGATAAATTGAACAAAAAGATATCGGAAGGATTATCTGCATTCGATGACATAAAGGAAAAAATAACAAACACCGAAGTTTCGTCACAACGAGACAAGTTGGAAAATGACTTGAAGAAAGAATTAAAAAAATTACAAAGATCAAGGGATCAATTGAAACAGTGGCTAGGTGACAGCAGTATCAAGTTGGACAAGAACTTGTTACAGGAAAATCGTACCCGTATTGAGCATGCAATGGATCAATTCAAAGAGTTGGAGAAGTCTTCGAAAATAAAACAGTTTTCAAATGAGGGGTTGGAGTTGCAAAGCCAGCAAACAAAGCTGTCACGATATGGTGATGACGCGAAATACCAAGAAGCAGTTGAATATATCCAGGGGATAATCGACCTGATTCAAGGACAGAATGAAGAGTTGGATCAAGAGCTAGATTCTCTTGGTGGACAATCTAAAAAGAAAGGTGGATATAGTATACAGTCTTCTATAGAAGACGTCAAGTATAAAATTGACAGAAATAATACACACATAGATAAATTGGAAGAAATTTTGGAGAATTTAGAAAATGATAAATTGGATCCTGCTAAAATCGACAACATAAAGGATGACTTAGATTATTATGTGGAAATGAATCAAGATGAAGATTATGTAGAGTATGACGAGTTTTATGATCAATTAGAATTAGATGAAGATGACGATGATGTTGAAGTTGAAGGCTCCTTGGCTCAAATGGCTGCAGAATCACACGAAGAGGAGGAGAGAAAGAAATTGGAAGTACAACATGCTCAACAACAGGGCATTCCGGTGCATCCTCCGAAAAGCGGATCCTCGGCTACAAGTTCTAATATTGCACCATCTCATAATAATAATGTACATCCAAGTAGTTCCATAGCACCAAATCATGATGCAACCACAAGTATCTCAAATACATCATCATCTACCAATAATACAACAACGTCCACTCCGTTGAAGAAGTCGAAATCGGCTGCTGTACCAACGCCGCCGCCACCTATCACAAGTGCACATTCTTATTCCAATGTAATCAAAGCTGCTCAGGCTGGTAGTAATAACTCCAGTGCTCATACTCCATTGGTCAATAACAATGTGCCTATGGCTACAACTGCTTCTTCAAGTACATCATCTACACCTGCGAAAGCACCTCCTCCGGGATTTAGTCATGTCGCATCGTCATCAATTAAATCACAGTCAAGCTCTCCGTTGGCTAGTCAATCTAAACTTAATGAAGAAAATGAATCGTCGTCGCAACCGCAACCACAACAACAACAATATACGAGTAGATCTCAACTGCCAGTGTTATCCAATGAAAATAGGGTTTTTAATGACACATTATCACGTATTGTCAATGTAGCAGCCAGTAGACTCAATGATCCATTACCAATACAGTCAATAACTAATCTATTAGAAACTTCATTATTGAATTGCCCTGATTCATTTGATGCCGAAAAGCCAAGGCAATACATTCCTATGAATGTGCATCCTTCTCTGATTGATTATCCTCAAGAACCAATGTATGAATTGAATAGTGGGAATTACATGAAGAAGTTTGATAATGATACTTTGTTTTTCTGTTTCTACTACGGAGAAGGGGTTAACAATCTAGCCAAATGGAATGCTGCTAAAGAATTATCCCATCGAGGGTGGATTTTCAATACTGAATTCAACCAATGGTTTTTGAAAGACAGCAAGACTGGCGGTAAAAACAGATCCATGTCGGTGATACAGAGGGAAGACGAAGAACAACATCAACAAAGCTCACAAATAAAAGAGGATGAGCATTACATTGATAATGGAGACGTACCAAATAATTATAAATATTTTGATTATGAAAAAACATGGTTAACACGTAGGAAAGAGAATTACAAGTTTGTTAAAGAAAGCAGGCAAATTTTTTTGTGAAGGGGTTTGTTTTCGCTGAAGAACACAACAAGTTTTTGCATTGTATATACCAATATATTTTTATATATATTCGTGTATATATACTTTTATGTAATTTGTAATATAGTTAATATACATTATTAACGGATGAAAGACGAATAACGATACTGTAAACAATATAGTTGCAAACTATAAATAGTTGATGTTTCAGGTATTCCTCGTGTTGTTTCAGAATGGAATTTTGGTTATGCAATGCAGCAACTTTTTAATACGCGAACTATTATACATACATTTTTGAGCAATTCGTAGTGTAGACGATGACGAGACGACGCGACGAGGCGACGCGAAAAGACGTAGGAAAAGTACAAGCAAAAGAGATCCTGCCAAAGGGTTCCTACCTAATGACACATCATGGATACTTCCAACAGATCTCAGAGAATAGTCAAACGGTGGTCAATCCTAGAAGAAGAAGGGTGTGGAAAGATCTCTTGGTTTTTTATAGTTCACTGACTAGATTAAATCTAGATTTGATTTGACCTGCTGCAACTATATTATTTTTTGTCTGGTTTTTTCCAATTTAAGATAAAAGATTCAATGATGAACAGAGCAACTGAATTCAAGGAAGACAAACTTCTGAATAGTTAAACAAGTAACTGAAATGGTTCCAACATTATTAAATGAGCTGATAAGTTGAACTTTGCAGCATGTATTAATGCAGTATTATTCTTTTTATTATATAATATTTTATTTTAGTCTCTCGTGTTAGTATTTACTCACCTTGTAGATTAACATTTAATTCCTGGCAGACTAGAAGAATAATATTCCTACTGTGCATGCATTTCACTTCCATTCATTTACCCCTTACTTCAACTTTCTTTATACCCAACTACTTCCGTCGTTTCTATTCTTATCTCATTATAGAAATTTGTTCATTTCAACCAGAGTTTTCACACTGCATAGCCTCGCTTAAACCTCAGTCAAAGGAGAATTTATTTTTGATCTAAACCGTACCCGTTTTTTTAACCATAGTCTGATCTTCTATAGAGAAATGAGATTTATTGCATTCGAACCAGGGCTACTACTAAATAAAAGAGACGCTGATGGATGTGTATCATGTCAATCACAAGTTGGTATCTGTCCTCCATGTCCTTCTGATCAACAATGTATTTTGACGTCCCAAACTTGCCAGAAATGTGCCTACTACACGTGTTCTCCTTCTGCAGATGGCAAATCTGACTCTACAGGAGGTATAGTGGGGGGGGTCATTGGTGGAGTTGCATTGTTAGCCATTGTTGGCGTGATATTGTATTACTTTTTTGTGTATAGAAAGAAGCATCCAGTGATGCTAATTGATGATTATGATTATGAATATGATGACGAATACGGAGATGAAATTAGTGAGTATACCTTAAGTAAGTTAGAAACAAATGCTGCAGCTGATCCTCAATCTCCTGGAATGGATATATCTAGTGGTGGAAATGCAAACGGAAATGCAGATTTATCAGGTAGTTCTCCTGATAATGGGGTCGTTGTTGGAAATGGATTAAATGGTGCCACAAGCACAAATGGCGGGGCTGCTGGAAATAGGAATGGACATTCTACCGGTGGTGTTGCTGTAGTGGAAAGACAAGTTGGAAGAAGAAGCGTGCCAAATAATCCAAGAAAGCGAATATCATCATATGAATCATTTACAAAGCCAAATGCTAGAAACAGAAATAGGCATCAGCAGCTACAAGCGCAACTAAGAAGGACAAGGCAACAACGAATCATCAGGCAAGCAAACCAGCAAGTTCAACGACAGTTTGCATTGCAGGAAAAGAATGTGTACTGTGTTCCATCAAATCGAAACTCTGTTGCAACATCCTTGTCAAATGCGTCGAATATTTTACCAATTGCATATATTCCTGGAGTTACCGTGCGACCCACAAAGAACAATACCAGATCGATTTATTCATACGATACAGATTCATTATTCTCGGATTTAAATACTATTGAAAATGCGTCAATTATTGGTGATGTTGTATTAGCCAATCAAAACACGGTTGACGCCGGAATGTACAGTCAAACACAGGATCAACTACAACATAATGGCAATGCAACAATGACCGCTATCAAAGCCCAACCAAGGTTGGTCAATGTGGATAGAATTGAAGAAGAAGAAGAAGAAGACATTGATGTAACTGATGATGAATACGATAATAGTAAACTACAGAATGATACGATTGCCGAAGAAAGCGAAGAAGATTCAGATGTTGACTCAGATATAGGACAAATCACTCGTGCTACGTCTGTGAAGAAGAAAAGCGAGGACGCAAAGCTGAAATCGGTAACTAATTCAGAGCTCTCAAGCTCAACTTCACTTTTGTGCCAAGACCGTGAAGTGATAATGGACACAGCATCAGAGTATAACAACAGTTTAGGTAATGGAAACAGCATACCTATAGAATTGATACAAGTAGACAATGGAAAAGATAAAGATAGCGGGTCAACTTTGGGGTCATTTTTATTAGATGTTGAATTTGATCATAGTCCCATTGCAACTCCTATAAGATCAACCTATAATAATTCTAACCAACCAGGTAGTCCATTTGCTGATCCATGACCATACTAGTTTATAAAAAAGTAGACATTATATACATGTGCGTAAATCAGAATGAAAAAACAGTTAAACAAGGAATGTACAATAAATCACTGTATATGCTGATGTTAGCTATTTACAAAAGCGTATATAGCTTTTGGTAAAATCCATACTTCTGTAATACAATTGCAATGAAGCGAATAGATGTTCTATTCCCTATACTAGGGACATCTGTTCTTGGAAGATAGGTCCAATTAGAAAAATATCAAAACTGGTTTAGAACAATCGGAACAAAGAATGATAGAAAAGCAAATAGCTTCTTCTTACGGACTTGAACATGAAATAATTGAACAACTTTAATCTGGAGGAAGAAGCTGACATTAAAGATCCAAACTCTAACGACAGTTCCCAAATTCTTTGTTTGAGCTCAGATCTCTCAACATTTCAAGACATTTTTGTAATCTGCAGATTCCTTGGTTACAAACCATGTAACGCATTTTAGTAACTTCGCCAAATCTAGTGTTGTCAACGCCAAAACTCACGTCGCTGAAAGCAAGTCCTCGTCGACAATATCAGATTGACAAGTCTGGACATAGTCTCCGCCAAAAAGTCGTGCTGATACGGAGCATGACTCACACTAACGAAGGTGTTTGTTCATCACTTACAGCAACTATGACATTATCTATATTGGACCAACTAGGGGTAAAATTGAACCGCAGTTAAAGCTTACCAAAATCCTCGGTTAATATCTCTCAATCAATTGCAAATAAAGGACGAACCTCTGTTATGACGTAATCACGTGATATTTAATTGTTATTGTCGGAACTGGTGCAATTTACCCAAGATGGCAAATTCTGCAAAAGTATGTATTTAGACTTAATGGATGTAGATTGTAAATCTTAGAAAATCTACTGTAATACGCTTGCTTTTCACACAATTTGATCGAAAAGTACGACGTTGCATGTCACAAGAAGCTCGATCCATTAGAAATTAACTATCAAAACCCAAGATATGCCGAAGATGCAATGTGATAGGAAACCGTGTGTCACATTAGCAACTCATGAGCACACTCCGAATGTACGGTGTTTATTTTTAACGGTCAATGATGTATGATAATCATATCTAAATATGCCAAAGAAACGTAAAACTGCCAAAAGTACTCAAACGTCATCATCACCTATAATATCAACGGCAAATAATAAAGAGTCGGCATTAATGGAATCTAAGCTATGCAAAGATGCATCTGAACATCGGTTGACCAATTGGCTGACTGATGTAGTTGTTGAGGAAACAGCTATTGTCTTGATGTCAGCGAAATAGCATAATTTGCAAATGCAACCTTGCGCAATAAGAAAAGCTACTTTTGATATCTCCGCCAAATAAAAGGATGCCATATGAAATATACTTGAAAACAGTCATCATCATCCATTTGTAAAATTTGGAAAAGATATAATAGTTAAAAGTACTTCCACTAACGAAGCTGAGGAATTTTGCGTAAAGGTGAATAGACGACAATCATAAATGTGATTCCCATGTCTTGTTGGTCATGACTCCATTCGAAAATCATCCAATGGATAGTTCATATTTCCAAGAGAACAACTTTATAATTGTTGAGACTATCAGTTGTTTCAGAATCAGGCAATTGCAGTATTTTGCAAATTATGTATATTATATATATATTGCAACTGTTTTCATTTCTTTCTCCTGACACAAGATGTAAAGTGCGTAGGTTTGTAACCCTTATGTCATTTCTAGAAGTTATCATCGTAAAGAGAAGAAAAATATCGTACAGCAGATATCATCATAGGTTAAAACTTCATATGCACAGTACATAGTGTTCATATAACACAATCTCTATAGTTATGATGTGCTGAGTCAAATAACTATATGTTGCAAGTTTCTAGTAACACATCAGATAGCAATTGCCAGTACACGGGGAACGAAGGGGACGTGCAGCGGCGTGGAAGTAAAAAAACAGAATGAAACAGAAAAGCACAGAGGTTAAATGGATCTTATAATATAACATAGATGTTCAATTTATTAATTGAATTGCTACCGGAATGGAGCGGGATGCAAGGCAATGCAATGGAAACAGTGGATAAATGATCTTGGTACGACAGCAAATGAACAAGAAAAATAGATCAAAGTAGAAGGATTAAGGTTATTGTTTATGTAGTGTTGCAGTCCGACAGGTTCCGTAAAATTAAAAGGGAGAGAAACGAAGGGAAGGGGTGAAATGGCAATGGCATCTGAGTAAAGGGATATTGATGGGAGAGCTAATTCTTCAAAGAACGAGGTATCTAGAGAATGTTCCTTGCACGTGCATTAATGCTCTAGTGTCCTAATTGAATTACCTCGTAAGTGAGGGCAGTAGCAAGCGTTTATTCTGTATTACTATTTTTCTTAATAATGAATTAGAAACAGAAAGCTGAGTTGGTTTCAAGATAAGTTGCATTGAACTGGCAAGATAATAAGGGGGGTGGAAAAAAAACTGAATAAAGTCGTTGTGTGTTGATTGTTGGGGACCCGAGAAGGCAGTTCGGATTTAGTACTATAATAAATTACACATAAATTACACATAAATTACACACGCTTAATTAAGAAACTTAGTAACGAGCCAACGAACACAATTACCTATAAGCAACAAACTTACAAACTAACACAATGTTCTCATGAGTTAGACGTACATACATACATGCATACTGCAATCTTCTTCTTGCTATGATATATATATTAACTTCTCCGTTCTGTCCTTTCGTTTTTTCATTAATTTTTTGCTGTCCATTTTAGATTTTTAATTTTCCTCATTTTTCCTTTTGCTTTTTCTTCATTCTTTTACAAAGCTACTACTATTCTTTAGATCAGTTTACATATAGACAATTACGATGCCTTCAATTGATGAATTATCCGTTAGCACCATTAGAGGTTTAGCTGTTGATGCTGTTAATGCTGCTCAATCAGGTCATCCCGGTGCCCCCTTAGGTTTAGCTCCTGCTGCACATGCGGTATGGAGAAAAATGAGATTTAATCCTCAAGATCCTAAATGGATTAATAGAGATAGATTTGTTTTATCCAACGGTCATGCTTGTGCTTTATTGTATTCTATGTTGGTTTTGTATAATTTTGGATTGACCGTTGAAGATTTAAAACAATTTAGACAATTGAATTCAAAAGCTCCGGGACATCCCGAAAGACTCGATACTCCGGGTATTGAAGTTACTACTGGTCCCTTAGGTCAAGGGATTTCTAATTCTGTTGGTATTGCAATTGCTCAAAAACAATTTGCAGCAACTTACAATAAGCCAGATTTACAAATTTCCGACTCTTATGTTTTTACCTTTTTGGGTGATGGTTGTTTAATGGAAGGTGTTTCTTCTGAAGCTTCTTCATTAGCTGGTCACTTGCAATTGGATAACTTGATTGCTTTCTGGGATGATAACAGAATCTCTATTGATGGTGATACCGCTTGTGCTTTTACTGAAGATGTTCTTCAAAGATATAAAGCATATGGTTGGAACATTTTAGAAGTCCATGATGCAAACACTGACTTGCAAGCTATTTCAGATGCTGTTGATGCAGCTAAGAAAGTCAAAGGTAAACCAACTTTAATTAGATTAGTTACTACAATTGGTTATGGTTCTTTACAACAAGGTACTCATGGTGTTCATGGTGCCCCATTAAAAGCTGATGATTTAAAACAATTGAAAAAATCATGGGGCTTCAAGGAAGATGCAAGCTTTTTCATTCCAGATGAAGTTGCTAAATACTATGGTGAACACATTGAGGAAAACAAGCAAATTCAAAAAGAATGGGAAGCCAAATTTGAAGCATATAAACAAAAATATCCAAAAGAAGGTGCTGAAGTTCAAAGAAGATTGGATGGTAAATTACCAGATGGCTGGAAGGATAAATTACCTAGATTCTCTGCAAATGATAAAGCTGTAGCCACCAGAAAATTATCTGAAGGTGTTATTGATGCTTTGTATCCAGTTATCCCAGAATTCATTGGTGGTTCTGCTGATTTGACGGGATCTAACTTGACTAGAGCTAAAGATTCAGTTGATTTCCAACCACCATCAACTGGTTTGGGTGAATATTCTGGTAGATATATCAGATATGGTGTTAGAGAACATGGTATGGGTGCCATAATGAATGGTATTGCTGCTTTTGGTGCCAACTATAAGAATTATGGTGGTACTTTCTTGAACTTTGTTTCATATGCTGCTGGTGCAGTTAGATTATCTGCTTTATCTCATCATCCAGTTATTTGGGTTGCTACACATGATTCAATTGGTTTAGGTGAAGATGGTCCAACCCATCAACCTATCGAAACTTTAGCCCACTTGAGAGCCATTCCAAATATGTCAGTTTGGAGACCAGCTGATGGTAATGAAGTTTCTGCTGCTTATGCATCTGCTATTGAAACTGATTCTCATCCAACTGTTATTGCCTTAAGTAGACAAAACTTGCCACAATTGGAACAGTCTAGTATCGAAAAAGCCTTAAAGGGTGGTTACACCGTTTACAAGCAAGAAAACCCAAACATTATTATTGTTTCTTCTGGTTCTGAAGTTTTTATTTCTGTTGATGCTGCTAAGAGATTGGCAGAAGAAGGTATTAGGGCTAACGTTGTTTCACTTCCAGATTTCTTTACTTTTGATAAACAACCATTTGATTATAAATTATCTGTTTTACCAGATGATGTACCAATTATGTCTGTTGAAGTTATGTCAACTTTTGGATGGTGTAAATACTCACATGAGCAATTTGGTTTGAATAGATTTGGTGCCTCTGGTAAAGCTGGTGATTTATACAAATATTTTGAATTTACTCCTGAAGGTATTGCTGAGAGAGCTGCAAAGACTATTGAATTTTATAAAGGTAAGACTGTGAGCTCACCTTTGAACACTGCTTTTTAAGCTCATGAGCTAGATTTTTATATTTCATTTTATAGTGTCATGATTAATATTAAGTTTTTTAAGTTTTTGATACAGTTTGTAATATAGCTGCGGATTATTTTGAATAATTCATCACGAAAGGGTTATGGTTGCAAATACATAACCGTTTAACTTAAAACAACTTTAACATTTATATAACAAACCGTAATCAATAATCTTCTAATATTCATAAAATTTTACGTCTTGTATTATATAACTGCCCAGTTCTAGGCCCGCTGCACAATGTTGTATTGAATCATGAAGGTTCAGAGATACAGCTGGGTTTTATGATCAACACAGACGATAGATAGAATCACGTCCAGTTATCGGCATGCTTTGCCAACTTACCGTCATTCTTTCGGCGGTACAGGAACGCTTTCGTGTAATGGGGTCGTATTTGCAATGACCAATCATCTATTCATAAATGCAAGACAAATTTATCAAAACTCCGGATGCCGTGTACCTTTGGGTGCAACGACTTCGGAAACAGCTGCCTTTTGTGTTTTTGAAAGGTTGGGCATAGCATGTTTAGCTGGATAGCTGCTGGATAAAAGAATGAAAGTTAAGGGAATTATTATCCATTATAACCATGCAAAGATGTTAGAGTCCTGCGTACTTTAGGAAGTGTGGATTATATAATTGTCGATTGATTAGAAACGTAACAATATATAGTAAGCTCCAGTTGAATGAAGATAAAGACACATGCCTCACTCGTGGATCCCTCCCATGTATCTGAGAGACCAACAACCACATAAATCTAGAGATAGAGGGAATTGCAACCAGAGTCTATAACCTCCTATAATACCCAATAACATTAGTATACACCTCAACTATTCAGTCACAACCTCTCTTGTGTGTCTTTTTCTAAATACTTGCATCTATCTTCATTTCATTTCGTTTAATACACCATTTGTTTCGGATCCCATTTTTCATTCTGGATGAATTCGATCAACGACTTACTTCCCGTCTGCAACAAGGGGTGCCCGCTTACGATAGTCAAAAACTTCTCCAATCCTTGTCTCCGTTTCTCGATGTTCAAGTCATTGAACTTGTTGCTATTCAAAAAGATCTTCCCCGGCAACGGAGGAATGATCACCCGCGTAGTCTCCTGTTCTAATATCTTCTTGAAGGCAACAAAATCACTGTACCTTCTTCGCAACCGGCTCGATCTTTTCTTGAACGCGGGGATGTTGGTGCGACAGACAATCTCGTAATCGGTGTACAAATTCAGCCCGTACCCATGCGTCAAAGGATTTCGCACCTCTATTTCAAGAAAGTTCTCGGGCTCTCCATAGATTTCGTTGAACGATTGTGGTTTGTTTTTAGGAGTCGTGTTAATGACGTCGCTTATTGGTTGAAAGGGTCTTGCCATGACTAATTGGGTTGTTGTAGAGTGGTGAGTATGTGAATAAAACTCGGTTAATTGATCAAGTCACTCATTTTTTCCCTATTAGTTGTAATAATTAAAGATCCGCTATCAAATCAACATTTGATAAGGAGCGCACTACCGGTATACGTAGTATCGATAAACAGAAATTGGACTCAGGCCAGTCACCTCTGGATGCGTTTGGAGTTTTAAAGAATTGACGTATTTTATAAGGAACTGGTTATTGATGGTTAAGTTATTTTCCGATTGAAATTTTGCGCAAATTTTGTAAGAATTCCAACTTAAAACTTACAACGCTCAGTTGAATGCTAGTATTAATGAGGTTTACATGGAGCTCAAAACAACTAGATATTTCACTCTTGAGCAAAAAAGTCAAGTAGATGATACAATTATCTCAACAGCTGTTAGCCAACATACCATTTGATGTACCCGGTAGCAATCTGCAAGTCATCGCAAGATATAATTCCTAGAGTATTTAGTTTCTCGCCGATTCATCTATTCCATTAATCTTTTCTAGATGCTCAAATAAATAATCTTTATTAAATTACTTAACTAGATTACAAAGTCATAACCACATATCCCCCTTTTCCCTGAGATACGCTTCTATCTGTCTTTAGTAAAACATTCCTCTATTGCCAGGGGCATTATGCATCATATTACTGTAGTAAACCCAGGCATGGGGCCAGCCAAAGAAAAATCCAATACCAGAAAACCAAAAGCCAAAGTCCGGAATACGTTTCAAGTAATATTTGTATTGAGGAACAATCTTAATTTGTCTTGTTGCTGAGGATGCTAATCTGACTGCTGTTGGTGTCATTATTTAGAGTCGTGAGTATTTAGAAGTCTGAATAAGTATGAAAAATGAGTAGTAAAACCGCAAATGACAAATTGCCAAGTTAAAGACGTTGATTTGGGAAAATAGGCGTATTTATAATTCATACAAATCTTAATCTATAGTGTTATATTTGGGGGGAGGGGAGGTAATTTAGGTGAATTCCATTGGACGGGACTTAAAAGCGGTGTTTGATGCTGCAAGAATCAGCAGATTTGGGTGAGTGACACTGAGCTGGGTGCAAAAAAAAAATCTGACGCAAAAGAACAAAGCAAAAAAAAAATCGGACCACATTTTCATGAGTTCTTTTTAGTAAACAATACAGAATCCTCCAAACTTCGAAGTGTTATTTTCTAATTAAAAAATAGGAAGCTTCCAGACTATCTCATCTCAAAGTTCTTTATTGAAGGCTCGATAAATAAACTAATTACGTATAATTTAAACCTAATGATGAAATTTTTTGGATGAGCAGAAGTTTGCTTCGTAAACAACGTCATCTTAGTGGAATACTGCTGAATAGTAATCAACCTTCGCTTAGTGGAGTGCAGGTAGTTTTTTTTTCGATGGAGGCAGAAATACGAATATGCTGCAACAGCATCAAGTAGTAATCAATGTGGGGGACAGTATGTAAGTGACAACCCACATCTGCACAGTAAGCAACCTCATGTTAGTGGAGAGCAGCTAGTTGTATTTCTAGAGGTCACAAATACGAATATACTGCTACAACATCATGTTGTAATCGTGTAGAGGGATCTCATTCAATTGACAATCGATATCTGTACAGTATATGTATCTACAAGTCCTACAGCATTCATCATGAAAATTCTGTATTTAAACAAACTAAAAACATAAGTATATCACAGTATTGCCATTCTAGCTTTGTTTTTCCTTTTCCATCATTTGTTCCTGTAAATCAAATGTATTACCATTAATATTACCGTCTTTAACAACAGCTACTCTCATGGTAGCCAATAAGTTATGGGCAGCGTTTGAATGAGCATAAACTGCACCGTTAAATGCCTTGGTAGCATCTTTACCTAAGGAAGCTCTTACTAATGCTTGTCCTCCAGGATGCTCCTTGATGAAATTCTTGACATTGTGGATTATACCAGAAATAATTATTAAGCCTTCTTCTTTTGCTCTTCTGTTGAATTCTTCTCTAGTCCACACTGGTAAATCGTCAACCTTTGAACCCCATCTTAATTTATTCTTCATTCTATCTAATTTCTTTTGCTGTTGTTGTAACAAGCCTTGCTCGATAGCGTTTTGGGAGAATTTCTTCAAATTCCAAGCTAAACCTAATTTAGATAAACACCAAATAGTTATTTTAGTTGGATCATATTGGTACCATTTCAAAGCATTTCTATAATCACTTGGGAATTCGTGATGGAAGTTGTGATAACCTTCACCAAATGTGACAAATGCAGTTAAAACATGATCACGAGGAGTTCTTCTGTCATCAAATGGTTGAACACCAATCCAGTGAGCCAAAGAGTTAACACAGAAAGTAGCCTGTTGGATAACAAACGATTTCATGATACCAGCATAGATAAAACCGCCCCAGTAATCACCCCAGAATAATCCTGCAACCAAAGTTGGAAAAATAAAAGCGGAAAATAACATCACAAGTAAATAGTGTCTGTGTTGAAAGTTGACAACCCAGTCAGTAGTTAAGTCAGAAATATCAGCTCTAGCTCTGTTTTTTGGATTAGCCTTCGTCAACATCCAACCCATGTGTGAGAACCAGAAACCTCTTCTGGCGTCATATGGATCTCTTGAAGTATCGGTATACCTGTGATGAATACGGTGAGAATGACCCCACCATTTGATGGAACCTTCAATGGCACCGGCACCAAAAAATGCAAAAAACAATCTCACTGGCAATGCAGCATCGTAGGATTTATGAGAATACAATCTATGATAACCAGCAGTTATAGAAACACCACAGAATACATAAAGAATAAAACCCAAGATTAAAGTCTTGATTTGTGGCGGATACTTGACGGCGCTAACGAAGCCCCATGCAGGAATAGCGAGTACTAATATAACATTCAACCAATTAATTTTTTGAGCGAAATTTTGCATAGTCCATGGTTCCTCAGAGATATGCTTCCTATTGGCATACTTGGCCTTTTCTCTGGCATCTTTTTCAGCCAAAGATTCCATTGAATCTTTGGTGATTTCTTCAGCGGAAACTTTAACCAAATCAGCAGTACCCATAAGTCTACCACCTAAACCTGCAGCGACTATTCTTGGCACTTTTTTATTTGTACCTGCGGCAATGGCATTTAATTTGGTAATATCAACAATTTCTAGTTCAGATGCTGACATTTTTGTAATGTGTGTATGTAGACAAACGTGTGAAGTATATGTGGGATGAGATTTATAAATAAAATGATAGGATGCAATGAGTATCTAATAGATGTACTTGTGTGGATGGGCGACCTACTAGTATAACAATGTAGTAGAATGTGCTTGATAGTAGTGATAGCAGTAGAATGCTAAGGAAGACAGTTGTGAAGGTTAACTTGAAAAAGAGTGATGAAAGGATATACTTAAATTGATTACTTTTCGCAGTAATGTAGATCTATATATATATCTATATATATACTACATATAGATGAACCACATGTAAATCAGTTAAGTTAACTACGCCATATAATATGCCTTTGCAGTGCAAATGTTAGCAAGAAAAAAAAAAACCCAAAAAAAGTTTTTGTTGAGTAAAAAAAGAAAAAAAAAAAAACTGAAAAGAGAATAAAATAAAAAAAAAGAAAGCTGAGACAAAACAGGAGATTTCTTTATGCAGGAGACTGGCATAAACTATCAAGTAAGCTATAGTCGATAACGAATGATAATCCGTGGCGATTTCAACCGGGCAAATAGTACATAGGCGGGATAATATGTTGCGAAAACCATATAAGATAAGGGCAGACTTCATTTCGAAAGTAGTGTATCATCTTTCAGATGATTGTTGGTGATTTACGCATCAGTCTTTGTTCTCGTAATACGAAAGCAGTTTAGGTTGAAAGTAGATTGTTGTGTATTTATCGTGTAGAAATTAAAGGATTATATTTGTTCTAATCAGAGCACTCTTGTACCATGCGCAGAGGTTGAAGTTGAACACATAGTCTCAAAGGGGCAAATTAAGAAGAGGCATTCAGTTAGAAAAAAGCAACCACACACTACATAAAAACCACAATCTAATGTCATATCTGTATGATTCCGGATTAGCTATGAATCTAATGAAGTTATTATTCTCATTTATTAGCCAAAAAAGTAAATTGGTAGTAACGGTTAGGACACATTAGGATCTACAACATTGCTGACATTAGGCAGTTCGGAGGGTGTGCACCCTCTTCCCATCAACCGTATTATGGGAAACTATTCTTTTCGCACATAAGATTGAAACAGCAGAATAAGCTAATTTAAATAAAAAGCACCGACATCCCTGTCAGTTCTTGTTCTTTTTAACCTATGCGGTTGTTGATTATTGTAGTCATCTTTTTTCTTCTTTACCCAGTGTGTCGTTGGCTGGAGCTGGGCGTAAGAGGACCCGAAGGCTAAATCCCAAATTTGAATAGGACGTGCGAAAAAACCAAAGTGCGGGTGTAAGGGCTAAGTGAATTGTTAGATAAACCCATCAAATCTGAAAGACGCCTCTTCTCAACAATATCTCGTACGATCCCGTTCAAACTACGACAACTGAGGTTGAACTCAACCAGCTACATTCACGATAGTGCTGTAAAGCGATTATCAAAGGATTGAGCTTTGAACAGGTAATTCGGGTGTTGGCATTTGATTTCTACAATTCGAGCCCAAATTACTGCCAAAGTTAATGCAGATATCGCCGGTATGGACTGTGGCTATACTTGTGGTATGATCAATATTGTGATATTTCGCAGCCCTGGAATTGATATTGGAAACCACTGTTGATATGACGACTTTGTCAATTTTACAACAATAGCAGTGCTTGTCATTTTTAGCAAAATAGCATTAGTCTGAAAAATTGTTTACAGGAGTGGAAATTAAATTGAATCAACGATTAGCTGACTGAGAACGGATGGATTTCCAACGATGATTCAATGATTTGTTGGATTGATCTTCAACAACTGCATCAACAAATGTAAATCCTACAAATGCAAATGCAAATGCAAATGCAACAAGCAGTGCGTGTTAAGGTACTACGCACTCAACTGTTACGGGAGTTCCACAAGACCCCCAGCACTAAATCAGGAGAGAGATACATTTCTTGACATAACACCATGTCAAAGTATTTCATGAGAGAAATGATATAACTTTACTAAGATCGTTTTTGTTGAGCATCTCATATTTTGACGCTGCTCTATTCTAAACTTTTGTAAACCGTCTGACGAATGAATTTCCAAAATTGGTTTTTGGCTTCAATCTTGATCTACACGTTTCTATAATATATAATCTGTTAAAGAAGGCTGGATTATTAGAACAAACTATGCGGTAGAGATTCAGTGTCTTTTATCCTCTTCCAAAGCTATATAAATCCATTCAACACGAAAGGTTCTGTGTTGTTGTTCCTTCTTCACCTCTCCTTGTGTTAAGTTTTTATCTACTATCTTGCAACTTACATGAGCCGACACCAATATATTTTCTTTAGCTAAACTTATATGATAAGCAGGTGGTCCGTTCTGAATCAAAAGCAAATTAAATGATTTAAAAAAGATTAAGGCATGGTAAATTAGAAGAAATACTAGTTGGATTAAATAAATCGAATGATTTAATTTGACTGGCATTTCTTTTACTTAGGGGAAAACAATTCCCGGAGTAGACAAACAATAGACACAATGGGTATGACACAATACACAATCATTTCAGTCATCCACGGACTAGTGTGTTTATTTGAATTTGCTCAAGAGAGTCAAAAGAGAGATTGCGTCATACATATAGCTACTAACTGGTCCACAAAATGTATATGGTATAATGGTACAAATCGAAGCCTCAGGTAATCAAAACTCTGTCTATACCGAAACGACCAATACAACAATAACGACGAATACAAAGCCACATACAGCAGTACAACATATTACAATTCGTTAGTGTAATAACTCTTATGAACTAAAATACGAAATGAAAGTTTCATTTTGGTATTCAGTAATTGTGTCTGAGCTTGGTACCACTCTATTTCGATAATCTCGTTTCCCCATAGGGTCTTACATTAAACGTAGCAAGGAATTGATCCTACGCCGAACAGTAAAGCAGGATACATACACATGTATCTCATTCGTACATACATACATACATACATACAGCATGGTTGTATGTTTTACTCCTATTCTATACATATATTATTTCATTATTTAATTTATTTATTTTCTTGAATCAATGTGATATCGTATGCGCAGTACAGTTGTAATTTTTCTAACAAACAGCAATACAAATATAGCAGTATTTCTTACCAAACGTACAACCACAGATAAAACATTTCATCTTTTGGTGTTTTCATTTTCAAACCTCGCCTTTTGGTTCCACTTGCAATTCATTAATCAAAGTATTAGTATATTTATAAAATCTACAACATATTTTTTGATATAATTTTTCAATTGTTGCGTCTCCGCATTACGACGACAGTCTTGCAGAAATCAATACAAAGTCTTTTTTCAGTTTTTACCAGGAAAAATCTGTTCGTAGAGGGCGGGCAAAAAAAATAATCTGGTATTCAGGTTGCTTTCTTCATCAGACAATACTTGTTGGTCTTATTTATTTATTAATCAATCAATTTGTCAATCCATCAATCAATCAATCAATCAACGATTAATCAATCAATCAATCCATTGGTCAGTTCATCAGTTAGTCGATTAGATAATTAGTCATTCAAAACCAGATCTTTAGATTGCACTACTTTTTTCTCTCATTTATTTATACCCATTTGTTAGAGTTCATTAAATGGTTAATCCTCCGCAACCTAGGCACACATCCCCAACTTCTCCACGTATTCCGTCTTCGACATCTTCATCCACATCTGTATCATTAGCTAATCAAGCCTCACCAAGTGCGTCGCATCCTCAGTTACACCATCACACTTCTTCATACCTTCATCATCATCCATCGCGCAAGCCTTCTATTGTAGAACTATTAAGTTCTCCACCTCCTTTGCCTGTTGATCAAGATGATTCGATCCATCATTTGAGTTTATCAAGAAATACATCCGTCAGTTCAAGAGGGTCCGCGTCACAGGTAGGTCAAGCGCCATCATCTAATCACTCTTCATCGATAAGTGGGTTAGATTGGAGCGAAATTCCGTTATCGGAATTAACAGAATCTAACAAATTAATTAGCATCCATTGTTCATATTCCGTACAAGCAGCATTCGAAACTTTAGTGAAGAATAACTTAACAAGTGTTCCGGTATCGATATCAAAAGATGATCCAACTGATTTAACGAACTGTTTGACTTTTGACTACAGTGATTTAAACACATATCTTTTGTTGATTATGGAAAAAATTGATTATTCTGAATTAAATGTTGACGACATTGGTGATGAAAATATGACGCTTAAAGAAAAACACGATATTATAATACAAACAATCAAGAAGGCTCAAAAGGGAGAGGAAGTACCTGTGGAATTTATTATTAAATTACATCCTAAAAACCCTTTTATTAAGTTTGCAGAATCCGATATTTTATTTTCGGTAATGGAAACTCTAGGCAATGGTGTTCATAGAATTGCTATAACGAATGATGCTGGTACCAAGATTACTGGGATACTTTCACAAAGAAGATTAATAAAATATATGTGGGAAAATGCTAGAAGATTTCCTTCATTGAATTTTTACATAACATCAACTTTAGAAGATTTAAAAATTGGTTCAACAAATCCAATTACAATATATGAAGATCAACCATTATTGGAAGCCTTACATAAAATGTTTAATGAAAGGGTTTCATCACTAGCTGTTATTGATAGATCAGGAACATTGGTGGGAAATATTTCAATAGTCGATGTTAAAAATGTCTCAAGTTCCAAAAATAGTCATTTGTTAACCAAGTCAGTTTTGAACTTTATTGGTTATAATTTGTCACAAAAAGGAATTGAACAAGGACAAGATCTGTATCCAATTTTTCACGTTAATAAAGAAAGTTCATTAGGTAGAGTAATTTCGAAACTAGTTGCAACACAGTCTCATAGGTTGTGGATTGTTGATACTTCTCGTAAACCAAGTGCAAGTACTGCGAGCGGCTGCAATAATTGTGTGACTCCCGCAGGTTCTTCACAAGCGAGTGATTCGTCTGTGCAATCTAGAGCAGCTACAGTAGAGAGCACTTTAAATGCTGAAAGACAGGCACCACCAAGCGTTCCATCAACACCATCCGGTGTTGCCACAAGTTCTGCGCAACCAGATGCTACCTATGGTAGAGGTACAGGTAAATTGATTGGAGTTGTCACACTAACTGATATTTTGGGATTATTTGCCACGTCAAAAGGTAGAAGACCCGATCCTCAATTGGCTAGAAACCAAAGACGAAGAAGTTCCACGTCGACAAGATCTTCTCTTGATAGTGCCATTAGCGTTGAAGGGACGATTTCGGGATCAGCAAGTGCAAGTAGTGGCACAACAACAGGAGTGGGAGCTTCAACTGCTTCTAGTGTACCAAGAGGTGGCATTGATGCTTCAAGTGAAATCTTTAGAAAATCATTTACGAAACAACAAGAGAATGTATACACAAAGGATTAAGGAAGAGGAAGAAAAAGTATGCATTATATTCAAGCAGAAATAATAATATTAATAGTGAGAAATAAAAATCCCAAAAATCATAAGAAACGAAATACAACACCTTACAGCATCATTTATTTTGAGCATTTTCTTGTTGTCTCATATGTATCTTAATTGTTTTCCGTACTTTTCCCGTACTAGTATGTCTGTAAATAAATATTTATATTCTACTCAGATTTTCTGTAGAAATAGATTGCAAAATAATTGCCTTCATTACGCACACGTGCAGCTAGGCATTGACTTGCTGCGCACGACCCAGTGAAAGGCCTCATCAAATCAGACAGCAATATGGCAGGATTTTCAAATAGCAATACACGATGACATCAGACATAAAACTCTTACAAGGAGGAACAAGAGAAGAGAAGAGAGCAGACGAAGCGAAGAGAAGATATACCACTTCGTCCGTCAGACACTTTATTCATTATCTTACTGTTATTATTATCTTTATCTTGTTATCTTCATTTTTTATGATCTGACTGTAAGTCCAATCACACCCTCTATATGAAAAAGGGTAGGGTGCAAAACGAGTATCGTAATAAGCTACTTTCTTTCCAGTTTCAAATCCATCTCTTTTATATATGCAAGTGAACCCAGCGTTTCTGTAGAAACCAGCGTATACCTCTGTTTCGGAGAGGGTAAATATTCACAAAACTGGGAGGCGAAGGATTGTTTCGAATGGTTTTGTGTGAAGAGCTGATGTATGAACAAGAAGAGAGGAGACTAATAAAGAAGAATGAGAGAAAGTGTAACAAAAAAATAGGTGTGGTGTTTTACTTGCTGTTCGGTTCATTGAACGGACGATTTGTAAGTCTGTCTCACAGCAAATGAAATGGTTATTATTGTTGCGCTCGGTGGCTTGAAAGAGTAAAACGAGATCTGTGATAGCTTATATATTGCTTACCAGTTGCAAGTATTCTCAGTGTCAGGCAGAGTTCGAGTTTCTTGGTGTCAAGCGCAAGGAACGACAGTGAAGTGGAGGGAAGTGTGGTGTGAACTTCCAGTCTAAAAAAAAAATTTTCACTCTGCATCGAAAAAAAAAGAATTGAAAGAAAAAAAAAAAAAGACAGCGCAGAGGTGTTATATAATTGAGCCATCCCCCCCGTTGAAAAAATTTTTACATTCCTTCTTCTTTCTTTTCTCCTTTTCCTTTCTTCATAATCATCTTAATTTAATCAATTATGGGTAAAGAGAAGACTCACGTCAACGTCGTTGTTATTGGTCACGTCGATTCAGGTAAATCAACCACCACCGGTCACTTGATTTACAAGTGTGGTGGTATCGATAAAAGAACCATTGAAAAATTCGAAAAAGAAGCTGCTGAATTGGGTAAAGGTTCTTTCAAATACGCATGGGTCTTGGATAAATTGAAGGCCGAAAGAGAAAGAGGTATCACTATCGATATTGCTTTATGGAAATTCGAAACTCCAAAATACCATGTTACCGTTATTGATGCTCCAGGTCACAGAGATTTCATCAAGAATATGATCACTGGTAC